>BGNK01004020.1:0-55742 GCA_003297005.1 Symbiodinium sp. clade A Y106
CCGTATCACGCTAGCTGCCTACTGTGCAAGGCCGCTCCAACACTTGAAACCAGCTGACGCATCTCTGCTGGAGGAGTTAGGCTTCCAGCTACCTTAGCTGCGGTTGTCGGCAACGCCAAGTTTAATAAAGGCATCGCCTTCAGTCTGATCTGCGGCCTTATCAAATAGGCTCTCCGGGCTGTCTGCTCCACACGAGGGACTGCAGGCCCTCGTGCTGACCTGCCTAGCAATCTATCAGCAAAAGGCTGTTCAGTACTTCCCAGTCTTTGCATACGCTGACCGAAACGGAAGCCTAGCAGCCCTGAGCTCGCAAGTCCACACTTCAGGTCCTACGCTTACGTTCCCGCCAGGCACCTGTATGCTGCCAATGCTGACACCTTCAATGGAGTCTTTTCGACCTTACGGCCCATCGCCTCTGTTCGGGATTGACCATGAGTGGGACGCCACGCAACAGGCACTCAGAGTGACGGTCTTCGGATACGGCTCGCCATTCAGTGGTTCGTGATCATGGGACGCCATAGATCACACTGAGGGTGTCGGAGGGTNGGATACGGCTCGCCATTCAGTGGTTCGTGATCATGGGACGCCATAGATCACACTGAGGGTGTCGGAGGGTTCTTCACCCCACTGAGTGCTGTGAGCAGGCTGCGCTTTCTGACTGCATAATGAAGCTTGTCCTTCTCTCTCAGGCCTTTTACCTCTGATTTGTTCTGAAGTACGGTAATTCTGGTGCTCATTTCAGTTTCACGCGCCCGCAATGAGCAGAGCCCGCTCGCTCAGCGTTCAATAAATTNGTCCTTCTCTCTCAGGCCTTTTACCTCTGATTTGTTCTGAAGTACGGTAATTCTGGTGCTCATTTCAGTTTCACGCGCCCGCAATGAGCAGAGCCCGCTCGCTCAGCGTTCAATAAATTGTTGTTCTTGATGTTGTTGTTGTTGTTGTTGTCGCTGCTGTTGTTGCTGCTGCTGCGAATGTTGTTGTTGGCTCCGTCACGGCGTAAGTACGTAAAGCCGATATGCCGTCTGCATTGGTTTTACGGCGTTTCTCACACACGCAGTGCCCGCGTCATCGGTTCGTTGCGGTGACGGTGCTGCTGCGACCGCTGTTGTTGTGGGTAGTGGTGCAGGCGTTGTTGTAGTCGGGATTGTTGTTATTGGCGGATGTTGTTGTTGTTGCTTGCTGCTGTTGATGTTGTTGTTGCTGCTGCTGCTGCTGTTAATGATTCTGCTGTTCTTGGTGTTGTTGATGTTGCTGCTACTGCTGTTGTTTAGGTCTTTGTTGTTGCTATGGCTCCGATATTGTCATAGACGCGCGAAGACTGACATGCCTTCTGCATTGGATTTTGCGGCTTATCCTGCACCCGAAGTGCCGAAAATACTGGTATGGCCGATATTTCGTGCGTAAGGGAGTGGGGGGTGGGGGAATTTGGGCGTGATTTTCTGCTACTAAATTCTGCAAAACATCTCATGTATTTTGGCTTGTCCCCTGGATCTCAGGTTTCCCTTTATTTCATCGGCTCCGCCAGAAACCCGATTTCCTATACTCCGAGTGCCTTTCGTGTCGTCGTCGTCCTTAAGGTGGCGGTGCTGTTGCTGCTGCCGTCGTTCTTGGTGGTGATGCAGCTGCTGTTACAATAGCTGTTGTTATGGCTATTGTTATCGCTATTATTGATGATATTGTTGTTATTGTTCTTGCTCTTGTTGTTGTTGCTGTTGCTGCGGTTGATAGTATCGTTGCCGTTGTTGTTGTAGTTGTTATTATTGCTGTTGCTGTTATTATTGGCTCTATTGTGACGTAAATGCGCAAGACCAATATTGCGTTTGTATCGGTTTTTTATGGTGATTCCTGCACTCGAAATGTTTTTTCGTTTCGGTGCAATCGTTATGGTGGCGGTGTTGCTGCTGCTGTTGCTGTTGGGTAGTGGTGTCCTTGCTGCTGCACGAGTCGTGGTTAATATCATGGTTGTTGTTATTGTCGTTGCTATGCTTGTTGTTGTTGCCACTGTTGTTGGTGTTGTTATTATTGTTGCTATTATTATTATTGTTGATGGGATATAAACGCGTAAAACCGACACGTCGTTTACATTAATTTTTATAGTAGTTCGCCCATTCGAAGTGTCTTTCATATCGGTGCGGTCGATTTTTCGTACGTCTGCGAGGGCGTTTGTATCGATTTTTATGGTAGTTGATTTGCTCGCAGTGCTTGCGATATCGTTTCGATGCGGAGATGGTGCTGTTGGAGCCGCTACTGATTTGAGTGGTGACATTCTTGTAGTAGGGTATATTGGAGGCTGTTGATATTATTGTTTGTTGTTGTTTTTGGTATTATTATTGTTATTATATGAAGGTTCTGTAGTTATATAGGATATGGCCCGCTTCTTGATAGTCGGATGGAATTATATTAAATACTAAATAGCTCGGCTAAATCTTCTTATTTGACGGGTTCGAATTCTATATACTTTAAATAATTAGAAAAGCTTTCAATAATGGATATTTTTTCGAGATTCAGCGAGGTAAATGAGTGGCTTGCTCCTCGCATTGGAATTGATAGAAAGATTTTCATGATTATCTTCTCAAGATTGAATAAAGATGATTGCGAATAAATTTTATAGGCTATTGAGAAGGAGCTGTATAATTTCTATATTTATTGATAAAGTCGGCGACTCTATATCTCGAACGAATTAGGAATCTCTTTTATTTTTGATAGATTCGATATAATCGAAATTATGGGAATACCGCGTCCGATTATATGTATAATATAAATGGTCGTAACGGTTGACTCCCCTAATTGGGATTGCCTTTCATTCTTGCGAGCCTCGTTAATCCTATGATAGGGCATCGTCGCCTTCAGAGTGGTCTGTCCCATAGTCCCTGTGGGGTGAGAAGAGAAGCCTGGTAATCTCTCCTTCTCGACTCGAGAAGGAGAGTTTTGGCCAGAATTGGGGCCCGCCCAGACCTCGTATTTGGAGACGATATCGATATTTTGGATTGGGTTGGGTCGTTGGGGTATAGGAACCGGCCTATCTCCTCTAAAAGATCTGCCTATGATTCATTGACTTGTATATATTCAAAATGAATCTGTAAGCGGCTTCCCTCGGAGGCTGTCATATCCTATTATATCTCAAAAATAGCAGAATATTTCCGCTGATATATGATAATATCAGCGCAGAAGCAATTGCCTTCGGCAGTAACTTTTTCTATAATTAGGATCTCACGAATGTTAGCAAGCCGGTATTTCGTATCGGTTCGCAAGCCCATGCAGCGCCGCGTGGTGGGCGAAAGCAGCACTTAGTAGATATATTGCTATTTCTCCTCAATTGCGGCGACCGACTATATACAATCGATATCGTATGAAGCCGTGGCCCATAAATCCCAGCATAGCCTGCTTCACTACGCAGCGAGTAATGCGCCACTTGTGAGCTTGGATTGCTCTCTGATGAGTCTAGCAACAAAGTCAGTCCTGGATCTAATTTAATGATATTAAATCAAATTCTAATTGTATTCCGTGGCACCATCTTTAGCATCATCCTTCCGAATATTCAACTAGTTGTCACCATAAAAAACCCTTAAGGAAGGCCTGCTATTGACCAACCTTTCCGAATAATTACTGGACTTTTCGTCTGGTGTTCGGTCATGCCGTCCGCCAGCTCAATAAAATTCCTGAGCGTCCTGCTTAATCAAAACCGATATCTAGATTATAATTGGCACTCGAATCAATCCGATAATTTATTTCTCTAAATTTTTCCCCTACAATATTTCAAATCTCCCAGCTATATAGAGAAAGCAACATGGATTTGTAGAAGTCATTCCAAAGCAAGAGACAAATACAACGATATGATTATATTGTGTAACCCAGGCTGCACCGCGTGTAGGCATATCTTAAGGATCGCAACGAGAGAAGATTCTATTATTATTAGTAGTATAATAAAATAATAAAGCGAGATTCAATGACCACCCCTAGCATCCGCCTTTTACATGCCTAGAGCATAAAACGCCCGAGCCCAGCATGGCCCATAATATAGGCTGGGGAGTATAGAAGGGCATTCAATAATCTCCCTCGGCCGTCTTATTTCCAAGGTTTTGTCTTCGCCGTATGACATAATACAGCTAGCCCCTAAATCAATAGAATTCTACGAACCCCTTAGATATATCTCAAGCATCCCAAGAAAAGAATACCCCAACCCGAAGAAATAAGCAGCGAGAGAAGTCTCTATATTTATCGTTCGTACCTGAAAATTGTAAGGGAAGATTCAATAACCATCCCTAGTATCCGCCTTTTTACAAGCCTAAAGCATAAAACGCCGAGCCCAATATAATCTATTATATAAATAACTAATCAAATTTTCACCCAAATTACCGCCCAAAACTTATAATAACAAATTCAACGTAAGCAAAAATACTTGCCCAGAAAAAACATTTCCCCAAACCTCTCTCCAATATGTTCTCCAAAAAATTATCAACCATAGAGAAATTTTCCTCATTCATGAGAGGCGGCAAAGAAATTCGGACCGAATAGAAATACATTTCATTTTTATTCATAACTATATGTCTATCCATCAACTTTTTCTATAAAGAAATCTATATGCGCCACCTGTGAGCTTGGATTGCTCTCTGATGAGTCTAGCAACAAAGTCAGTCCTAGATCTAATTTAATGATATTAAATCAAATTCTAATTGTATTCCGTGGCACCATCTTTAGCATATTCCTTCCGAATATTCAATTAGTTGTCACCATAAAAAACCCTTAAGGAAGGCCTGCTATTGACCAACCTTTCCGAATAATTATTGGACTTTTTGTCTGGTGTTCGGTCATGCCGTCCGCCAGCTCAATAAAATTCCTGAGCGTCTTGCTTAATCAAAACCGATATCCAGATTATAATTGGCACTCGAATCAATCCGATAATTTATTTCTCTAAATTTTTCCCCTACAATATTTCAAATCTCCCAGCCATATAGAGAAAGCAACATGGATTTGTAGAGGTCATTCCAAAGCAAGAGACAAATACAACGATATGATTATATTGTGTAACCCAGGCTGCACCGCGTGTAGGCATGTCTTAAGCATTGCAACGAGAGAAGATTCTATTCTTATTAGTAGTATAATAAAATAATAAAGCGAGATTCAATGACCACCCCTAGCATCCGCCTTTTACATGCCTAGAGCATAAAACGCCCGAGCCCAGCATAGCCCATAATATAGGCTGGGGAATATAGAAGAGCATTCAATAATCTCCCTCGACCGTCCTATTCCTCCACATTGTAGTTCCCTTTCACCATGTACTCCAGGCAGTCCTTGACATAGCGGGCCTCACAGGCCCCACTCACCATGGCCACAAACTCTGCCTCCCCAGAGCTAAGGGAGATGGACTTCTGGGTCCTCACGGCCGAGGTCACCAAAGATCCCCCAACGAAGATTTGTAGTGAGGACTTGCTCTTGCGGCTGTGCTTGCATCCTGCCCAGTCACTGTCGGTCACCGACTCAATCACAATGGTTCCGCTCGGCTCCAAGGCTTGCCCTCCATTCCAACCATAGCAAGCGTTGTCCCTGATCGGCTTGATCAGGAATCCATAGGAAGGGGCCTTCACCAGGTAACCAACAGTCTTCAAAAGCCACTTCCAGGAAGTTTGCGTTGGCCGGGCCATCTTGGATGATAACACACAGGTTGCAAACTGCAGGTCTGGGCGGCTGTGGCTCAAGTACAAAAGCCGCCCCACACACTCCTTGAACACCTTAGCCTTTTCACTGCTAAGCTCCTTGCTCTCGTCGGGTTCCAAGAAGCTCTGGTCTGCAGGAGTGTCCCGCTCCTTCACCAGGTCACCGACAGCCTCGATGAGCCCCTCTGTGTGCTTGTTGTTTGAGAACATGTAGATGCCCTGGTCGGTGGCCACATAGCGTCTTTTGAGGAATTCGACCTCACCTCCATCCTTTGTGAGCACATCGCTCACCTTCACTTCCACATGCTCACTAAGCTTCTCAACGAGCTTCTCGCGCTCAGCTCTAGTGGACGCCAAAAGACCATCGTCCGCATGCAAGATCAACATGGTCCGACTCTCAGGGACAGCCTGCACAAAGAGCGTGGGCTCCTTGATGAATCCTTCCATCTTGGCTTCCCCGAGCAGCTCCTTCATGAACAAGAACCACTCTCCTGCTGCTGCCCTCTGCCCTGGCAGCATATGCTCCAGAACAAAAGCCACTGGCTCTGGCATCGCTTGTCCCATGAGGCGGCCATCGACGTGGATGATGACGGGGGTCTTTTGCTTGACATTCAGGTAGGCGTCCTTGATGTCCATGGAGACCACCTCAAGGTCCTCCGAGATCGCCAGCGCAATCAGGCGATTGATGGTTGCTAGTGTGCTTGCTGGGGCGAACAGCTCCTGTGACCATGCCGTCCATGTACGGTACTCGCGCGCCACCAGCCTTGACCTGCGGGTCCATCCCGGCCTCTTCCTCCAGTCCCGTACCACCTTCGTGGTGAGGAAGGAGTGCTGGGAAACATCTTCATCAGGAAGCACACGCCTCAGCACTCCCATTTTCTCAAGCCGGGTGAGCTCGACTATGTCACTCTCTAGGTCAACTTTCTCCAGCTCCTCGGGTGAAAGGTCCGGGGGACGGTCACCTTCAAGGCTAGTCTCCTCCACAGCACCCATGCGCCTCAGCCTCGTCGATTATTGCTTCCCCGACCTCCTCGATCCACTCTTCCCAGCTTGCTTCCTCTGCCCTTTCTGTGTCGCCATGCAAGTGCCGAACGCCAGCAAACCCTGGGGGAAACAACACGGGTGCCATTGGAGATGCTCCAGCCTCGGATCCACTTGCACTTCCACGGGGCCGGTCGAGAAGCAACCTAGGACGCTTGGGAGACGCCTCTGGTGCAACAGCTTCATTAGGACGACTAGGCTTGCTTGACACATCCATTGGCACATGCTGCGGGGGCCCTCCTGGTGGTCTTTCTTGCGGCTCTGTGTGGGGATTGCCTCCTCGCACCTTATCTCCACTCTGAACTTCACGATGGGGCCCTCCTGGTGGTCTTTCTTGTGGCTCTGTGCGGGGATTGCCTTCTCGAGCTTCGCCTCCACTAGTCTTCTGGTCCCCGCCTGGGCTGGCACCACCACTTGAGCTAGAACTCGAGCTGCTCGACGATGTTGGGTCCGACCCAGCTTCATCTCCTGGAGGTCCTGGTGGAGGGATCGGAGTGGCTGCCGCAATGGACTCCGCAGCGGCCTTGCCAGCCGCCTTCGCCAACTCCTGAAGAGCCGCCGAGTCTGGAAGAAGGGCGGTCCGAACCGTTGTGTACATGGCCTTCTTCCGGCGCCCTTTCCACCATAGTCCCATGGGAGCCCACGGCAACCAAGAACAGCCTCAGCCGACCACTGTTGGTCGGAAGGCAGCCGTCTGATGGAACGGCTCTCCTTCGCTCCATCTGGGGTCAAGATCACNACGGCAACCAAGAACAGCCTCAGCCGACCACTGTTGGTCGGAAGGCAGCCGTCTGATGGAACGGCTCTCCTTCGCTCCATCTGGGGTCAAGATCACATGGCTGTTGCTCCTCTCATTGATCCCAACCCACACACCTTTGCGCCACTGAAGGTCTCCTTTGTACTTGGACCCACAAAAGAAAACACAAGACTCACCGAAGGGGAGCAGCTTGCCGACGTACCTCTTCGAGTTCACCACCTCATATGGTGGCAGCCCCTTGTTGGTCACAAAGAACCGGTTGTGCAGGAAGCCGCTGTGCCGCAGCAGCCAAGAGAACACATGGGTATGCCCACCGACCTTGGCCTTGATCCGGTCCTCAAGATGGGCCTTCAGCGTCAACGCGTGTCGCCTGATGGTACTCACCGCCTTCTCTGCCACTCCGTTGCTGGCATGAGACCCTCGTGGGGCCTCCCTTTGCGCCACACTCAAACCTAATCTCACACGGCACGCCTCAAAGGAGTTCAGAAGTTGCTTGATGGAAGCTCTGGGTCACCTTGTATGATCACCGGCTCGGATCCAGCAACCAGCATGCTCATTCGGACCAAAGCTTCCGTCGCTCTCTTAAGCGAGGCCGAGCCCTTGGCCATCACCGGTACCACGCATATCCACCCAGTGGTGGACTCAGCTGCCACCAAGTTGCAACCGAACTGGTTCTTGACGTCGGGCTTCTCCGGCTCATGCTGCTCCAGCTCCTCTTCGTCCTTCTTCTCCTCATCAGGCTTTCTCTCCCCATTGTCCTGGTCGTCTGTGGGCTGTGGTGTGCCAGCCTCTTCGCCTTTCTCTGAGGTGAACGTGTAGCAGTAGTCGATCTGGATCACGGGCCGCCGGTCGATGGTCTTACCGGACTGATCGTCTCCTGTGCTCGGCTCTCGGGCTCCATGCGGGTTCTGTCTCGATCTTCCCATCAAGCATGCCTGGCACCATGGTTGGAAGGGCTGATGCGTGACCTCGTGCAGTTCCTGCTGTCGTGCAGAGGGAAGAGCAGGAGCCTTTGGAAGCTCAGAGTCCCGGGCCTGCTCCTTGTAGAGCTGCCGTGCAATGTCACTTGCCATCTGGCGCTCAAGATGATCGCGCTGGTTGCGCAATCTCCTGAGCACTTTGTCCTTGCCACCACTCGACGACAAACCCAGCTTCCGGCACAACTCCTTGAGAGTTTTCAAAGGGGTGCTGACGTTCAACGACACTCCTTCAAGCAGCTCTTCGCCAGCAGCTGGGGNTTTGTCCTTGCCACCACTCGACGACAAACCCAGCTTCCGGCACAACTCCTTGAGAGTTTTCAAAGGGGTGCTGACGTTCAACGACACTCCTTCAAGCAGCTCTTCGCCAGCAGCTGGGGAAGGACTCCCAGCATCTTCCTCATTGGCCCAAATGTCACCAACGCCGCACCTGGGGGGCCGTCTCCTTCATTCCTCCATTGGCATCACCAGGTCGCTCTCTGCAAAGATGTCCCCAGGCTCGCTCAGCAGATTTGGGCGGAGGTCGTCCACGTGGAAAAGAACAGCAACATCCCGGCCGCCCAGCTCGCCCTCCAGCTCCGTTAGTGTAACCGGGGAGGCTTCATACTCTTCAGCAGTCAAGGTCGCATGCCTTTGATCCCGGTTGGAGCGCCTAAAGCCTTCATTAAGCCCGCTGTCTCTTCTGCTGGAGGCCATACAGATGGTCTGCTGCCATGTTCTCGCAGCATGCAGCTTGCCGGGATGATTGAGAACAGACTCGAGATTAGACGACAGACGAGACAGACCAGTGCAGCGTTCTTGGAAGGATGTGTAGAAGCCCCTTTCCACGAGTCTGGACGCACCTTCCTTGAGCTGTGATTCCCAAGCTGTGCATTCTTTCGGCCTGTTGCCGTGTAGGGACTCTGGGGAGTCCAGCCTTGCAGCCTGAACCTCAAGCCGTGAGCCTTTTTCAAGACGGAGAGTTGCCCAAGCTGTATTGAAAACGGGCCACGCATCGTAAACCCACGACTCCAAGCCTCCTTTTTGCAACAAGGCCTGCATGGACACAAAGAGGACATCCGCAAGATAATCCGGTCGTGCACAAGCGCGCAGGAGGCATTGCAGGCACAGTGTGGAGCATCTCCTGTGGTGCTGCGAGTATCATGTGTTGCGAGGGCATCCACCAGTCTTGTTCCCGCACTGCCCGCATCCATAACAGTCCCGGCCAAGGTGAGGCCGTGGGCGGCTGAGCTGATGTCGACGATCCATCCTTAGAGCACAAGGCTGCAAGGGCAACAAGGCAAGGGATGGATGCCCACCAATGCGCGCGCCGGTCTGAGAACCCCTATGCATGCACTGGTCGAGGTGGCCCAGTGGCCCGGATCCGACCTCCAAAGTTGCACGAGGCTGGCATGTCCCAAAATGGCTCTCCGTGCTTGGTGACTGGACTTTGCTGTGCTCACCCTGGAGTGGTGGCTGCCTTTTACTGGGCCACCAGCAACCTTTCCTTTGGTGTAAGACCTCTTGTAGACGGCGACCCGGAGTTGTTTTTTTTTGGTAAGTCTTCCTGGGTGTGAGGCGCAACTGGAATGTATTCAAACCATAACTCCAAAGACTGGGTGGCATGTGAGCAAAGACTCTTCGACGCTGACGCAGAAGCCTGCCGAACACTCACGAGCATGAACCAGCAGCTTGAACAGAGCTGCCGTGCGCAAGAGCTTCTGGATCGAGGTTCTAGTAAGCCTACGCACAACCTCTCCCTCTGTGGCCCTCCCGGCGCCTCTCTGCGCCCTGCCCTTGGAAAACAATCCAGGAAAGACAGACCGTTGGTTGGCGAGTTTTGCTGTTATGATGCTTGGGCCGTGCCCTGGCATGCCGCCCTTACTGGCCTCCTCCGCTGCTACCCAAAGGGTAGTCAACATTGCATACAGTTGCCTACTCAAGGCCATGACTTAATCAGTCACCGTCAAATCGTCGATCTCTGTGGACAAATCCTTCTCAATCTCTTGCATCTGCTTGCAAGAGGATGTCNTAGTCAACATTGCATACAGTTGCCTACTCAAGGCCATGACTTAATCAGTCACCGTCAAATCGTCGATCTCTGTGGACAAATCCTTCTCAATCTCTTGCATCTGCTTGCAAGAGGATGTCCTTCTCAAACCTGCTTCCCAATACTTTTCTTCAGGATTGCCGTGCACTTGGACGTGGGCTACTACGACCCCTCCTCCAACAGCACAGCACCCAAAACTTTTGCAGCCGCAGCGACAGATGTGTGCGGAACTTGTATGCCTTGCAGCTCAAGTGACGACGACCCTGTGGAAGTAATTTGGTGAGGAGTCCCCAGTGAGCCTGATGATTTTCTGGCGAAAGCCGTTCTGGCCGGCCATCCGAAGGCTTTGCTGGACTCCGAACCTGANTCAAGTGACGACGACCCTGTGGAAGTAATTTGGTGAGGAGTCCCCAGTGAGCCTGATGATTTTCTGGCGAAAGCCGTTCTGGCCGGCCATCCGAAGGCTTTGCTGGACTCCGAACCTGATCTAGTCCGAGTCTCCCGAAATTTAGACCGCAGCTCTCTTTCTAGTGTGCATGAAACAGTGCCTCTCAGTGTGTGAAAACACGTCTGGCTTTTTCAGCGCTGCTTCTCTGTGAAGAGCAACAGGTGCAAATGTGACTTGTAGCTTCTATGTTCTTGTGTTCTCAAGCATTGTGAGACGGTAGCTGTTTCAAACCAAGTTGCTCTGAGTTAGAGGGTTTTTGGCAGTGAGATGGAAGCTAATTGTATTCCTTCTCTAAGCACTTAGAACTGCGCAGTGACACACTTACAACTTATAACTTCAACTTTATGCAAACATGGAGTTGCTGATGATATTTTCAATGTCTGAGCTTGAGTCAAACTCGTTGAGCTGTGCACAACCTCTTACAAGTCACATGTGTGTGTACAGGAAAATTGCGACTTTGGTGCCGCACCCCGGGCAAACTTCCTGTGGTGGCCAACATGAAGCCTCCATTAAGGCTCAGCTGCTCTCGAAAATCAGTGACACGACTGCTGCGAGGTACCTTCTTCGCTCTGTGCAGCTTTTCTTCTCGGACTTCGAGGAGTTAGGGGGCCAGCTTGCCAACATCGATCAAGACCTCTTTCTGGACGCCTTTTCCACTCTCTGTCTCGCAGCGCTGAGGATGGCCCGCTCTCGCAAAACGTCATCAAGGCTCTCAGCTGGTACAAGAAGTTGCTTGTGCTTTCATGTGCTTGCCGGACCTTTACGGACGGCAACCCAGGAGAAACGGGAGAGTAAATCTCTCCCACTTTGCTTTCTGGCCTTCTTGGAGCGAACACCTTTTCAGGGTCCGCCAGCCTTGAGGAGTGCATCTGGGCAGGCTCCTTTTTGGTTGCGAGTGCGAGTTTGCGCTGCGCCGACTCCCTTTGCGTCAGCCACTTCACGCGGCCTGGACCAGGTGTGGCACTCACTCAGGTCCCGCTTTGGACCGCATACTGATCTGACTGCTTGTTCTTTCTGGAATGACACATTGCCGTAGGTTCCTGCTATTGCGCAAGGGAAAGTTGTCTACTGTGTGGAGAGTCATCTCTTCTGTGTCACTGACGCTCTCAGTCTCTGCTTGTCGAAGACGAGGTCGAGGACTTTTCATTTTGTTCGTTTTGGAAGTTGGGGGGAGCTCTGTACTCTCTTGCAATGAGCGAGGTTCTTTAGGCGCACTTTGCTAGAAAGAATTTTTTTTGGTTTATCACGAATGACTGGTGTTGTTGAGAGACGAGGCGTGAAGGACTTACCTTCTTGTTGAAGGTTGAGGGGAGGACCAGATTTCTATTTTGCAAGGAGGGAGGAAGCTCCACCCTTTTTTCTTGAGCGTTTTTTGCCCTGACCTGGACAGAAAGGTCTCTTCTTGGAAGAGATCCCGTGTCAAGTCCTTCGCCACAGCACCTGAAGCAAAAAAGCCCCTTCCCACTTCACGAGAAAGAAAACAGCGATCAGTCGACAAGAAAGAAGAAAGTGGAAAAATCCTTGTCATCCCCCTTTCCTCTTCAAGGGATAGAAGAGAGATTGCTCTCAAGAAACGAGGACGAAGCTCCGTAAGCTGAGTTTGGTCCTCCCCTCAATTGGTGATCAGGCTGTGCCTTATCCGGAATTCAACAGTTTGTGTTTGCTGGCAACGGGTATTCTTATGTTAAAAACCCTGCAATCCAGCTACCAAATAGTCATGGTTTAAGGTGGCCACGGGCGGGGGTCCACCTCGTTCACACTGCAGCAACGTGAGACTCGGAAGACCCCAGAGGGGGAGTAGAAACCACAACAAAAGTGGGGAGAAGGGCCCACACCACAAAAGGGCTCAAAGCTTTCTTCTTTCAGAGCCTTGGGAACTGTCGAACCACTGTTGGTGCCGTCCGGGTGGAAGCCAAAACCACATCGGGAATCAGTGTGGCATGGCGGCATAACGTAAGTGTGTGTTCCAAAAAATTTGTTTGCCATGGATGTCGCAATCTCGAGAAAGCAATGCAGTACGCAGTTGTTTTCCAAGCGAAATCTTCAGCTTGGCAATGCATCTTGGATCCACGGCTTGTGTGTTTCTGCAACGGAGGTCGTCACCTTGACGTGTTGGGAATGAGATGTGCGAAAAAGCAGCATGTTCAACAACGCCGATGCTTGAGTTTCCGTCAATGTCGAGGGTAGCGACGAGCGAAATGGGCACCTTCTTCAAGAGACACAGAGAAGTCGTTCGACGTTGCCCCAGCCTTGTGCATCATTCCAGCGTGCGTTGCAACGGACCCGGCATTTGCCATTTGATTCGCATGATGGGAGGATGGTGGTTTCAGACCTGGCCAGAGAGCTGCAACTTTTTTGAAAGCATGACGCCGAGAGCTTTTCGAGGGCAATTCGGGCACGTCTAAACACGGCGGTGCTTCTCAAAAAACTGTCGGGTTCAAACACGAACGACCAATGATGCAGATTGATGTGAAAGGCATGTTTCTTGCGAACACTCGAAGATACTTTTTATGACCGCAGACCACCGCTGCTTCCAACACAGTGCCGCAGTTGCAACCTGTGCCGCGCATTTAATGCCAGTCGGTTCCTTACATCCGGTAAAACAGCATGTCGACATGCGTTTGTGTGTGTGTGTGTCTGTTGTGCGCGTTTGTCTCTCCCTCTCTCTCTATTTGTTTTTCTTTCTCCCTCTCCCTCCCTCTCTCTCTCTCTCGCTCTTTTTTCTCTCTCTCTCTCTCTCTCGCTCTCTCTCTCTCTGTCTTTTTTTGTCTCTCTCTTTCTCTCTCACTGCTTCGGTTTTCTGCAGCAATGACTGTGCGGAAGCTGCGGAAGGTCGCGTATTGACAACATGGCCACGGCCGGGTTGATGTCTGAGATGGGCAATTGCTGGATCTGTCGGGGTTTGCTTTTACTGTTCTGTAAGGCTGGGAGTGCCATACAAGTGGGATCACCTGGAAAACGTGGGTGATGCGCAATCCTCAGCCCCAAGAGCCTTCTGCTCTTGTTTTTTGACGTGACAGCAAAGTCTCCAGGTTTACACACCCAGAACAGGCCATGCTGTTGTGAATGAGGTGCCAGGGTAGGATGCCGTCCAAACAATTGAACATGGTGTAAGACGCAGGTGTGGGTGCTTTCGGCATGTTCTGCATTGGTCAGGATGGTGTGTTCTACTTGTTCGGTGGCACAGATGGAGCTGCACGGCAAAGTGACGTCCACGCGTGCCCGGCTGGGGCAGTAAAACTTCTTGCTTGTCCCTGTTCTTAGTGCCGTTTTCTGTGCGGACGAGCAGGCTGTAAGCGTATCATCAGGAAAGAGTTAACCTGCATCACCGTCCGTTTGAACTGATGCCATATACTCTTTTCATTCCTGCAAGCTACCGACGTTACGTTGTAGTATGCCATGAACAGGTAGTGATGAGGGAAGATGTCCAGGGAGTGTTTCGGCTCGCGAGGTACAACGTGGAGACCAATCTTTGGCAGGAGATCCGGGCCGGAGGTCGTCCGCCACCAGCACGCAGCGGCGCACAGGCTCTGGGGTCGGTTGGAGCGAGCATATTTCACCGAAATTCCTCTGCCAGGCTGTGGTCTGGTCTGGGGCTGTGTGGTTTTTTGGTGGCTACACCAAGAAGGACTTTAGCTGCTTCAGCTGGTATTTAGCCAATCTAGTCATGATTCATTTTTCCATCTGGAATGCGTCGATCCCGGCCTCGCACTGCAGCTATTCAGTTGACCACCGTGAAATGCAGCCTCACATCATGCAACCATAGCTGCCACCGCGGCCACAGCCAACTTCCGTCATGGCGTACGTGAGATGCACAGAAGATGACGAGGCCAGCACATGAACCGAATGAGCCAGTTGCTCTCCAGTGCTCTGCATGTCTCCAGGCATTGGGCTGCCGCCGTAAAGAGATCAGAATGGCAGCAGAAGTGGGCCGCTTGCCCAGCACGGGTTACTAGTCAACGTTGTGATCCGCTGCGAAGTTTCACAGTTTTGGAGGACCGGTCTCTGTGGGCGCTGCAAGCACTGGCGCTGCAAGACGAACTCACTCAAGCAGATTGCACTGCCGGCGTGAAGGCTTGGCAGCCGTCAAAGACTGTTGCACAATTACAAAGTCCCGGACAATTCTTGGCCTTCCCCTCGATGTTTGCTTTTATCTCTGCAGACGCTCTCAAGCTGAAGACTTTAAATGGTTGCATGCTCAGACTTCGAATCAGCTCGATGACTTGCTCCAGTTTTCGCTGTATCGTGTTGTTGTTGGTGGTGGTCCTCGTCGTTGTTGTGGTTGGCTGTTGTGATTGATTGTTGTGGTTGGCTGTTGGTTGTTAGTCGTTGGTGGTTGCTGGTTGGTGGTTCGTGGGCGGTGGTTGATTTGGTGGCTGTTTGTTTTCAGCAGCTTGCTGGCTGTTCTATTTTATTATTAGTATTATTGGTATTCTTGTGATGATTACTTTTTTGTTTTCGTGTTTTTGTTGTCATCGTCATCGTTGACGACGGCGACGACGAGGACGAGGACGAGGACGAGGAGGAGGAGGAGGAGGAGGATGAGGATGAGGATGTTGAGCCGTGAGGACGATTGCTGCGGACACCGCCCCACTTCAGCACTTTCGCGCCATCGACACTAGCACCACATGCAGAACATGTTGCTGCTCTGGTTCGCGTGCCAGGCATGTGGAAAGGCCTTGCGTTGGGAGTGGGCATTGCAGCTGCTTTCATGGTCACGCAAGTTTTCCAGCTCGCGCCCAAGCGTTCAGAATTCATGCTGTCAGCCGGACTGCTTCAGTTCTTCTGAGTCCGGCATCCTTGGAATCCTGCCATCTCGGCATGTGTCCGGACCTCAGATGTCAGATGTTTTACTCTGGAACCCTCCATGATGCCAGAGGCCTTGGTGACGGAATGGGAGCGTGCTTTGTTTGCGCCTTTCATGGCGTTTCACGGCCCATCATCCAACTCGGAGACTCAGTTGGACGTGCTTTAGGCTTCTTCTTCGCAGCATGCGCCATCGCGGTCCGAAGCCATCTGTAAGCAGCTACTCCGCAGCAACCTGCCTTAATCTTAGAAGCTTTGGTCGGTCCCTCCAAGGGCTTGAAGAGCCGATATCTTCGATGCTGTGATCTCAGGCCCTCGATGCCTTGGCTCGTGCGGCTGAGCCGACCTTAGCAGCCCAGAAGTTTCTATCCTCGTCCCATTGCGTGCTTTGCATATGCCTTGCTTGTCAGGAATGGGCAAGGGGCCTCCACCTCCTGTCGGAGATGAAGCGCCGTGTTGCACCGGACCTCGTCGCAGTCACCTCCGTCATCGTGGCCTGTGGGGCGGCCGCGCGTTGGCAAGTCTCTCAGAGAATGAGAAGCTTTCCGGCTGTGTCGGGCACATTTTGTGAAGTGTAAGGACTGTAGCGCTCCAGCTCTTTGAGAGAGCGAGCGTCGAGTTCCATGGAGGCGAGGGGCGTGACTGGTCAAGAGAACGCGGTAGGGACCAGCTTGCAGGTGACGTGGTGTTGCTTGGGGCCTCTGCGGCGGCTTGTGGTCGTGGCCATCAGTGGCAGGCCGCAGTGACTGCGAACCGTTCCAGCGAATATCAGCGCACAAAACCTGCAGTGGCAGAGTGCGAGGCCTCCCTGACATTGCTAAAGTGTGGTCTGGTGCCAAGCGCACCGTCTGAGCCGAGGCTTGTGTTCGGCATAGTTGCGCTGAGGCTCTGCAGCTAGACTGCTGAATGCAACGCTGTTCGGAGCTTGTTTAGCGGCCTGCGCGAATTCATCAGTGTGGGTGCAGGCCGGATTGCTCGCTATACTGTAGCAAGAGATGCGCTCTGTCAGCCTCTTCTTGTGTGAGGCAGCTGCCCTGCTGCAGGGGATGAGCAGGCCCGGCAGGCCCTTCAAGGTCAGAGTGATGACCAGCTCGCGCAGGGCAGCCATTGCACCTGGAGAAGCAGGACTAACAGCTGCAGCAGCAAGCTCATATGTCTTGTGTAGCCATGAATGCTGCCTTTTAAGCTGCCCGTCCAGGCTAGTGCATTTTCATCTGCGGAGCTTTGGCAGCAGGTGTGACTCTCATTTGACAAGCATGGTCCAGTGCAATAAGTCACCTTCAGTTCGAAGATGCGAGAAAGCTTTTCCAGACAGGCCCTCGATGTGCTTTCCAGAGCAGAGCCACAGACAGGTTGGGCAGTAGAGTCGCATGAGCTCCCTCCTTTCACAAGTATCCGTACGTGTACAGGTGCTTGGTGGGGAGCAGCAATTGCTGCAGCTACTCGTGGTTTTCGGTGGGAGCAGGCATGCAGACGAGTTCAGTGCTGCTCTGACAGTATGCTGCAAAGTTGAACGCTCAGGCATTGGAACTTTATGCAAGGACTTCATTTGCAAAGTGCTGCTGTGCTGTTGTTGATTTCAGCGAGATGCTCGCGGACGTCAATGTTGCAAGCCTGGGAGGATGCCGGAGCGCAGCGTCTCTCCCAACGTGGGCAGTCCATGATTTTGTGCTAGGGACACGTCCTGCCATCAGAAAGGCATGAATCAGCAATGAGCTTGAGAATATTTGCTTCATGGTGGCAGGAGGCTTGCAGCAGCCCTTGTCCCGGGCAGTGCTGTATTGAACAGTCCATAGATTCCATCTTGTGCATCTGCTGTTCTCAGGTGCGGTCCAGACGGCATGCGTTCGAGCTTCTCGGCAAGATGAGGCGGCTTGGGCCTAGCATTTGTTGAAAGCAAACCGCCGTGGATGGCCTATGTTAGCACAGCACCAGTGCTTGGGTCCTTTTGCTTCTGTTCTGCGCTGCTTGTACGTCTACCTTAGGACAGCAACATGCAATGGCCAAGTAGCAGACAAGTTCATTCCTGGTTGTTCCGGCGGGTCAGCAGGGGACCGGCATCCAAGCAACAGAACATATCACCCCCAATCCGAACTGGGGCAGCCTTGCAATCTCGCCACCCTTCTGCCTAGCCCTGGGAAGCAATCAGCCTGAGGCTTCTCGATGGGAGGTGAGCCTGGTGTTGCTGAGCTTCGGAGCCGGAGGTGAAGGCTCTTGGCTCTTTGTGTGCTCGGCGATTTCCTTGCATTCGGCGAGTGGCGAGGTTTGGCTCGGGCTCAGGCTCAGATCCCTCTTGGATGTCTTGGTCTGGCTCTTAGCCAGGTCCAGACCTGGCATAGCCCTGTGCCGCCATGCGGAGCCCTGCGGAGCCCGAGGTCCGGTTCTGGCTGCATGTCAACATGGTGCCCTCTGGATCGAAGCACGGAGCTCGGAGTTAACAGCAAGGAAGCATTCCGCAGATACAGTGACATACCGTTCTGTCTCCCAGGCCTTGCACTATCTACGCCAGGCAGAGCCGATATAGCTCGGGTCTCGTCTTTGTGTTGTATGTTCTGGGTCAGGCCCAGCTAGCCGGAATGAGTGGTGTCGTGATGCGCGCTTCGGCCATGGCAGCTTGCGCGGAGGACCTGCTTGAGAATTTCAGACTATGAAGGCCTTTACTTGTCTGGCAACTTGTGCAGCGAGCATCGCAGGCCTCCAAATGGAGCTGGGCGCTTCGCCTGTCCGGGTCCCAGGGTCTCAGGGTTTCGGCCTGTGGCCATGGCTCCATCGGCTCCAGCCTTCACAGGAAATTCGCATGGGGCCTCCCTTGCATCGCGTGTGCGCTCGGAGGCTGCCAGCTCTCACTTCCGGAGACGCTGAGCCCAATGCTGTTTGCTTCGGAGTGGCACTCCATGCCTGCCGTAGCTTGCCCATGTTAGCTCGGTGCGAGTAGCGTGAAGTCCTGAAGGAGTGGAGTTGATTGTTGTCAGAAGGCTTACCCAGCACTTGGGCACAGTTGCTAGTCTTCCGCCGGGATAATTGCCATATTCCGATAGTACAAGCAGGTCATCTGTTCGCCACGCTGTCCAAGACCTCCCGACAAGACTGTGCAATTCAGGTTTGGGACGCCAGTGGGTGCCGACCCCAAGCCTCTTGAAGTCTGTGTACATGCCTTCGGTGAATCGATTTAGTGCAAGGCTGCATCTTTGTGGATGCTTTGGGACGAGATGCCAAGTAAGAAGCCCAGTCTTCGAGCGAACGTCCAAGTTTCAGCGAAGTGATGACTACTCTTCAGGATGTTCTGTTCGACCAGACTGGGTGGCCTTCTGTGCAGCACTGTTGGCATCAGACGCATGTTCGCAGTGGAAATTAGTGCAATCCAGCTCCCCTGAAAGAAGGAACTCTGTGTTGCCCAGGAGCGAAGCCACAAGGGCGTTGAGGTATTGCACCTGGTGCAGCAGCTTCGCAGGGGTGCTTGCCTGAGGTCGACATCGAAGTGGAAGTGTGAGTAGAAACTTGCCGGAAGGTGCAGTCGGCCACGAGCCGCGACTCCAGAGTTCCAGGCAGGAGGCGCTGAGGCGCTGAGGCGCTGGGTGTTTTCTGCGCATGTCATGCCACCGTCTTCGCCAGGCTTGGGGAGCGACTCGCTGCAGCGTCTTTGCTCAGGACTAAGCAGAAAGGGGTGACGCTGGTTGAGAAATGATTAGACTGATGAGCATGATTGTTAATTTTGATAAAAATCGTTGGAGCATGCCATAATCATATAAAGCCTTAGCAAAAAGCAATTTGTACGAACCGGGACCAGCCGAAACCAAGGAGGCAGCAGATACACATACCGTTCATTTGGCAAGGTTGGATCAGCATAGTCGGCTCAGCTCAAGCTGCAGTCGTCCGGCACTTGGCTTTTCTCTCCCCGGCGTCTGATGCCAACCTTGTTACTCAACTCACGACTTCCTCAGGTCAGATCTGGCGACTGTGTGATACCACGCTCAAACTGTCACTACATGCCGCAGATGGGAACAGTCGGTCCAGTACCGTGTTTCACACAGCAGGCTCCCCCTGTGCACCTGCGCTCTTCCAAGACCTTGAGCATGTGATGTGGCTGCACCTTGGAGAAGTCAGCCCTTTTCATGGATGTTGATGGTGCTAGCTGGCAGAGTTGCGCTCTGTGCAGGCCTGGGTGGACCTCAGCTGACCCGGACCATGCTGCTGACTTGGAGCCAGCGGGCGATCAGCTTTGTCAGAAAAGCGAAAAGAATGCCGAAGTGCTTGTGGAATGACTCGGTCAAGTATCCACGGCCTGTAAGAGTGGATGCAGAGGACGGGGATTACTTCAATGATGTCTACAAGTATGACATTGCAACTAGCATGTGGGGGTCTGTGCCCTCCCGGACAGCCTGCATGTCATGCATGTGTGGTCATGGAGTTTAAGTCGTTTAAGTGCATGGCAGGTACACACTCTGGGAGAAGCCCCAACGAAGAGAACAGACCACAGTGTCGTTCTTTTTCGAGACTCGCTTCTGGTTTTCGGTGGGTTCGATGGACATAACAGGCAGGAAGATCCGGAAGCCGCTTTCCATGCAGCTGTTGGCCGCATCTTGAGTCCAGGTTCAATGACCTCAGGGAGCTGCATCTGAAAGACAAGCGCTGGAGTCAAATCAGTGCGAGGGACTCAATCGCAATCAACATCGGTGGCTGACTAGTGTGGAAACCTGAGGTGCGAAGTCAACAACCACGCAATCGTTTCGGGCACACCGTCCGCCCTCTGTGTGCGAGTGCTTGAGCGTTGCATCCTGCTGCTCGACGGTGGAAGCACGACATGTGCCATGCTTCTCGCAAGGCCGTGATATACGCCCACTCCATGTACATCTTCGGGGGCTGGGACGGTCATGACACATTGCAGGAGGGCTGCCGGGATGTCCCATGAGTTGCACCATGCACATGCGTACGTCAGAGCCAAAGAGGAAGCCTGTCTGCCGGTAGCATGCAAGCCGCGCATCAGCTCTACAGCGAGAAGCTGCATACTCACTGTTCGGTTCATTCGGCTCAGTATGGGATGTTGCTCTTGCCTGCGATGTTGTCTTTTGAGGGAGCATTGAGTTTCTGTTCAATAGGTGCCCGGCGCTTGGACCTAGAAAATCCTGCTGGCTCAAGCCCCGAAAGCAGGGCTTCAATGGTCTGTGGATAGTTAAAACCTGGACCCTAAACTCTTAAAGCAAAAGGTTATACTAATTCTTAAATTTTAGCACAAGTAGTCTTTCAGTCTTGACAGTAGCCAGTGATTTGCTTAGCATTCTCTGTTCTCGCTGCACCGGTCTGGTCCCCAATCCCACGTGAGCATGTACGATCATGTACGGGATGAAGCCACGAAAGCCTTACTGTACTGTAGCTTTCATTAGCTTTGGTTAGATTTTCGTAGCTTTTTCTCAGTGTCCTTCAGCTTGTAATCGTTTTCCTTAGTGTTGTGCAGACAAAATGCATTGGACTACCATGGTTTTCCCACAATGCCAAAGAGACATCGGACAAACAAGAACCCAATGCTCTCCGCTGATTCCGTTGCAGGAGTTGTTTGAGTACAATATCTCCTCTAACATGTGGATCCAGCCACGGTCTCAGGTTGCGTTTGTCAGGGAGCCTGCATGTAGCTTGATCTGCCGGCTCAGGTTGCCCCTGCGTGGTACAGCACCTCGCGTCCATAGCTGAATGGCCGCGGGAATTCAGGCATGCCTTCTGTCTTCTCCTGCTTGTTACAAGGCGCGGTATCGTCACACAGCGGTCGTGTGTGGTGATGCGGTGTCGGCCTGAGCTTTGCCCACGTTTTTTTAGGACGCGGTGGGGGCTCTGCTGTCGCGCGGCCAAGATGTTCACGTTTGGTGGCGTCGACAAGACGCAGTACCGTTTTCCAGACTTGCACGAGTGCTCCAAGATGGTTTGGGCAGGTTGCGTGTCACACGCAGTGCCTCACTTAAGCCAGGTACAACTTCACACATCGGCACTGGTTGAAGGCATTCTCCTTGGACACAGTTGCAAAGCTTCCACCGGAGTGCGTTGGCAGGTCGCTACGATGTCTGTGCAGCCATCGGCACGAACTTTCCACAAGACTGTGGTTCACGAGGCCTACACTTGCAATCATGCATGGGTTCACCTTCAGCGGCCCAGAGTCTCTCGACACAGGGCTACATGTACATCCTGGGTGGCTTTGACGGACGTCGATTGAATGACATGTGCCTCTGTCCACATGCAGCACGACTCTGCTGCGGGCTTTGGCAGCGATGCAAGATGATGCCGGCTTGTTTGATGCTCTGAGAGGTATCGTATTTTGCTTCGGACAAAATCCGAGCTGCAACGTTGTCAGAAACAACTCGCTGAGCAGGCGGGAAAGGGTCAAGACACAGGCACGTGAGCAATGAGCAGATCTTGACAGGCAGCAAGCAGTCCACCTGTCCCGAGCAGTTCCGCACGTCCAGAAGGCTCCCTTGTTCTTGTCCAATCACTTGGCCAGAGACTCGTGGCCGGGCTTTGCCAGATGCTCCCGGAAGCACTGGGGCCGTTGGTGATGCTCAGGAGCGCACGTCTCGATTTGCTTTCCTAATTACAACGTGGTTCGCCATCAGGATGCCGCTCAGACTTTGATGCCAGAGGATCTGTGGTGTAGCGGCCTCTGCAATTTTATTTAATTTTAGTCTCTGCGGCGCACGCAGCGCTCTTCAGAGACTTTGGCAGAGGCTGGACCCGAATCGACGACCAGCTTGGCCAGGCGCGGGCAGATGGAGGGTGCCACGAGGAGCCAGGGAGTGGGTTGGGGAAGCTTTGGGTTTGTGTGTTTTTCGCATGTAATTTTTCGGAGGTGTACACACCGCGAACCGGTCACGCGGTGGTCGTGTGGAACCACTGCTTCTACCTGATGGGAGGCACTGACTGACCGATTCTCTTTCTGGGTTGAACATCTTCGTGACTCTGGCCGTCGGCTCGCAAAAGTCATGATGCTGCAAGTGCGCTGGACGACATGATAGGATGAGTCGTAACAATACCGCGATCCACGTCAGAGCATACCCGCAGAGAGAAGCGCCATGGTCTTGGACATGCGGGCATGAGTTTTTTTTTCGAGCAGGCGGGACCGCGATTCAGCTGCAAAGAGATCCGCCACGAAATTAATCAAAGGATAGCCTCCCAGCTTTGGCGACACCGCTCTGTTCCGGAAAGGGTGCCTGCCTCAATGTGGGTCGCTCGAGGCAGTTCTGTGCTTGCATCGCGTTCCGGTTCCGACGTCGCAAGGCCTTCTCCTCCATTCCGTTTGGACCCGAGTGATTCACATCTCAAGTATAGTACGAGCTGCCATTCGCACTCTGCCGGTTTGTTGGTTGGTGATGTCTGTTCGTGAGATTTGCTTTGGAATGACTTGCCGGCACCAGAATCATCAGAGTCTTTGACGAGCCACTTCTGTGTCGACTGGGGACCCTTGTATGCAGGGCCGAAACCTGCAGGAAAGCCCTAAATGGAGCGCTGTGAGTCGATCGGATTGTCCCAGCATCGTTGCTGATAAAGCCCAGCCTGGCGATGAGCGGCTGTGAAAACATGCAAGCAAGGCCCGGCTTGCTGCGCTTGGGATTGGCGCCATCGCTTCTCGATGAAGCTCATTCTGTTGCTTTCGAGGCCCTTGAGAGTGCTTCGTTGTTGGTGTCTCGTCAGCCCGTCGCTCGTCCAGTCGGTTTGTGGCAGGCTGGTCCGTCGCAAGCGCTTGCTCACCTGACCCGCCGACAGGCCAGAGCCAAAATCGTGCAGAAGCACCGCCTTCCCCTTTCACCTCTGAGGCACTCGAGCCGGATCCAATGCAGCAACAGGTGGCGAAGCAGCTGGATGTTGCTCGGTCCTCGGCGACCTCGGTGTGTGTCTTGGAGTACTGGGGGGGAGGCGCTTTGCTTGACACATTGCGTTCCAGGGCCAGGGGCGGCCAGGGCTCGGTGCCATGTTTCACTTCGCAGCGCTGAAAAGATGGATGAACTTCGAAAGGCCTTCTGCAAGGCTTGCCCTGTGAGCGCCGTGGCAGCCGTGGCATGGTCCGATCCCGTGGTCGAAGTGGGTCCAAATCATGGTCCCTCCTTGCCGGAAGGCTTGCGATACATCCGTGACTTCGTCACTTGCTCGGAGGAAGCCGAGTTGGTGGCAGCCATGGATGAAGGCGAGTGGTTAACCCACTTGATACGAGCTCAGCAGTTCTTCGGATTGGTCTACTACCAAACGCGCCACGATATGGCCAGCCTGCAACCAGCAAGCACGGAGATGCAACAGGGCCGGGCTATTACAGACCTTCCTTGGTGGTTGCTGCCACGTCTCGTCGACACTGGTGTGTTTCGTACAGGCGAGCTCAACCAAGTTGCAGCAAATAAGTACACCGGCACCACTGGCATCGCTGCTCATGTAGAAGATCCAATTTCCTTTGGGCCGAATCTGGCCACGCTGTCCTTACTGCAGCCTGTTCAGATGACGCTTTCCCTGGCTTCTGAGGTGAAGAATTCGAAGGAATCTCCTGGAGATGGTGTTGACCATGGCAACTGGCTGAAAGTCCTTCTGGAACCCAGGAGCCTCCTGATCCTCCAGGGCCAGAGCAGATATGCTTACCGCCACGGCATTCGCCGCTCAAGGCTAGTTCGTTTGCGAGACGGAACTGAAATGAAGCGAGGAAGCGACTACTGTCGGATTTCGCTGACCTTCCGACAATTGCTTGAGACTCGCAGGATGGTTCATGTTGAGCCCGAAAACCGCGGAGCCACCGAAAGCAGAGAAGCCGAGTGCAAAAGTGAGAACGAATGCGGTGAGAGCGCCGCACGCAAGTGAGGGAACTGAGATGCAAGGAATGCGCGAGCACGTGGCAGTTCAATCGAAATCTTGCTTGCCTGTGCGCTCATCAAGGTGTGGAGCTCAACCTGGGCGTACTCCGAGGTGTCTTCTGCACTGGTGCGGGTGCTTGCTGTAGTCTCGTGGATCAAAACCGATGGGTAGGCTTACGACCTTTGGAAGCAATCACGCATGGAGTGGGAGGCCGGATGATCGGGATTTTCTTGTATTTGGTGTGGACTTAGCAGTCTGTTTCCAAAGGCCGAATGCGCTCGCAGAGTAGCTGCGCACGAGCAGCAGCGGCGGCAGCTGGAGCAGGACCAGAGCCACGACCGAAAGGATGAGAAGTCCGACTTCCCCCAGGTGGGTGTGCATTAGAACTTCTAAACCGTTAGAAAGATAGAACAGTCTATGCATCAAGAGATGCCAAGGGGGTGCGTTGCAGGCTTCTGGCAGTCGAGTCGTCCGAAGTGATTGTATGAAAGGCCTCTGTGGTCCTTCCTGCAGAGCCCACAAAGTCCGGCTGTTAGCAAAGCAGGGCCGGCGCCTGTGACACTCATGCGATTTCTATGAGCAAGGCCATCGTTACGAAGCAGAGGCTGCTACATTTGGGGCCAGGCCAGGCATGGTCACACTGTTCGCAAGGGTTGCTGTCTAGTTAGGAAGCTGGAGCTCTGTTGCGCAGGTTGGCCGTGGCAAGACTCTTCTCATGGACGTCTTCGTGCAGTGCTCGGCTAGTTGCGGCCCATCTTGCTCACCTCTGCGGAGGGCCGCTCTCCGAAAGGCATTGTCCTTCCAGCCCACGAAGAACTCGGCCGGAATGGGCACCTTGCCGTCAAAGGTCGGGTGGAGTGCTGTACCGGTAGAGTCTTTGCCTTTTCTGCAGCCAGGCTAAAGTAGCGAAGACCGTGCAAAATCGAACTAGGCGCATCTCCGGCGAGTCCATTTTCACGAGAGGGTTCCTCAGCTCGGGGTACAGCACACTACTACATGTTCCTTTTCCCCATGCTTGCTCCAGGTTCATCCATGAACTGCACCGCCAGCTCCATCGCTCAGGGGGCCAATCCGGGTTAGCCGCTGCGGTCGATGTCGTCAGGGCCTTGGTCAGGTGTGAACGAGTGCACGGCTGTTTGCCTGTCCTTTCAGGTCATGAGTGGTCAGCCGCCCGTGCTCTGTTTCGATGAGTCCCGAGCCCAGCACGAAAACTCGCAGCACATGCAGCGATTATGCGTACAAGTTGGGCGCCAGTGTGACGAGGTTTCAAATCACTACAATAGCAGATGCATCGACTGCGGCTCGGTTTCTCTGTCGGTGATCTGCTAGATGCACGTCTGGGTTCTCTGGCTGCCTGAGCTGAAGTAGTGCTCGGTGTTGTTTACTGGGTTAGCGTCCAGTGTTCTCTTCTCTTGAAGCCTCCTAGCGGGGTTCGGGGAGGGACCAAAGCAGAGGCAAAACGAAAGCATTTCTGGCAGACGGAGACTTAGCAGTGTTAGACTGCTGCGTTTCTTCTGATGGCAGTTTCAATTAACAAGTCGCCGCAACGTTCCTTCTGCTCGAAATAGCCACGCTTTGGGAAGTGCTGTATCTCATGTTGCAGTAACTTTGGCTGGAAGCCCGAACCCATCCTACAGCCTCCAAGTAGGCTGCGAAGCCGCGCCAATTCCTTACGAGCACTGTCAGCTCTTGTCTTGTCAAGCAGCGCCGTAAATTGCTGCATGGTGGTGCTAAGCGAATGCATGCAGCTCTGATATCGCACGAAACAACCACTGGGCCATGCAAACACACGCATTTAGACTCGGATAATGGGGGGAAATGCGAAACCGCCCGCCCCTGCACAAGTGCAGAATTTGGACTCGGATCTTCGGCAACTTCGGCAACGGTTATCCGCCCGCCCCAGCACGCGAACACAGAATGTAGATTCAGTGAAGAGAAAAAACCGGAAAGCATTTGGGAGCTCAGCTCCGCTCCCACCCACCTGCCAGTCTCCCACCCTCCAGCCTCCCACTGCTAACATGCTCTTGATGCTTGGTGTGGTTTCCTGGATGCTGATGCTGTGCGATGCCGCTATGCTCTTGGTGCGAAAAGTCCGGGTTGTTTTGGCCGGGAGCAGGTAATTTTTGCCTGTGTGTTTTGGTGTGTCCTAGACAGTTCCCCTTAAAGCCAGGCAAGTATTTCCCGAAAGCACCCGACATGATACATGCAGACATGTTCATGTTAGGTCGGGGCCACGGATGGGGAGCGGCAGTCTCCTCGGCCCCTGGCCCTGGGCTCTCAACGGGTTGGAGAGCTCTACTGTGACTCGATAACAATGGCTTGAACTTAATGCCGCGTAACGCTCGGGTAGCCAGAACGCGAACGGGGTCCAATTTGACGTTCCAGGTGGCATTAAGTTCGGCACCCCTAATCCCTAATCCCTATTTAACAAAGGGACCGCAGCAGGTTGCCTTGCTGACATTCGCAGTAACTCAGTCAAGATTGCCGGGTCGGACATCAGGAGATTCAGGGGCAACGGCGATCCTAGTGTGGGTCACCTCCGAGTCATTGGCGTTGCGATATTTGCATGCATGCTGCGCGTTGCCACAGTTGCGTTTGTGTGTGTGTGTATATTTATATATATATGTGCGCGCTAGTTTTTGCACATCTGTCGTTTCTTTTGTACCAGCGAAAAATGAGACGAGAAGCTAACAGATGCTCTCCCGACCATGTGACGGTCCGGCCCAATAAGCCCAATCATGCCCAAAGGCACAACTGCATTAGCTTTCGCTTCAGCGTCGCAACCTCCGAGAACGTCTTTATCACAAGGCTTGTATTCTGCCAGTGCCGAGGCTCTTGACGCCGCTGTTCAGTGCCAGCCACTGTTGAAATTTGGATTTTTTTCTGATGCTGTGTCCGATTATCGCCAGGTGACCTATTGACACGCGACATCGCTGTGGTCATAACTTCCAACCGATCTCCAAACGAGTGCTCCTCTCATATTACAGCTAACATGTTCTCCGTAGGAAATGTGCAACCAGGTTGTACAAGGGAGGAATCGGTCGAGATGCTCACCTACCCGCTTTTGAATCTTTGTTGCAATCGTCTTTGGAGGCAGGAACAGCCAATGACCTGCATGCTTCGCTTCATAGCTTTTGCAGGTCCGCCACCTGGATGCTGGCACAGACTACCGTCTCAGGGTGGCCCCCCACTGCAGTGCAACTTTGGAGTTGATGGGTCTACATCTCGCCAGGCGGCCAGCGACATTTCGACAGACCAATCCGACTACAATTTGGGTGCAGGAGAATATGTACTATATACTACCAACAAGTTGAAGCAAGCATGCTAGTTGCATGTCCAAGATTGTGTGTATGTGTATGTATGTTAGTACGTAGGCAGGGATGTAGGTAGGCAGTCAAGCAGGCACGCATACACGGTCAGTGTCAGTTCTCCCCATGATTTTACGTTCTACATCCATTGACTGAACAACACAGCCGTTGCACATATTCTCGCTTAGTACACTGACTGTGCTGCTGTTATGTCTGCATCATGTGCGAGCACAGCCTCCTGAACAAGACGCAAAGTCGAATTGCAAACAATGTGGCCCGTACATGCTAACGTGGACTGAACAGCACGCTTCGTGAATCTCGCAGATAAACATGGCTTATTCTGGGCGCAGACACGGTGCTGCGCAGCGAGCTACCATAATCAGGGTTGGTTTTCCTCCTTGTTGAACGTTCTGTAACCCCTGACTGCACATGACAGGAAGCATATAGTCTCCGCACAGTTCTCGCCCGGTATGCTGCGTAACCAGGTTCTATGAAGTTCTTTGTGTTACATGTTAGGGCGTTCGCAAATGCTGATCCCAAACAATGTGTTCCGAATCAAGTGTGCAGAATGTTGTCGTCCTGATGGAATGCTTTCCAGCCACTGACTCTGACTGAGCGTCGCAACCAGTACATGTTCTCCTTGAACTTGGTATGTGGGCTATCATGCGAGGATATTTGTCAGTGTGTGTGTGGGTGTGTACTGTATGCTCTCACGGAAGCCCTTCCTGTAATATAGCACAAGGGACATGTCACATTATACGTAAAGGTTCCTGCCACATAAATAAATATATATATATATATATGTGCATGAAGCGCTGTCTGTTTCAGAAAACATGCGGGATTTTCACGACACCAGGTTCAGAAGTATGGAGCAGTTCTTCTAGAATTACGGCGCAGATTTCCCAGAAATATGCCGCAGCTTTTTCAGAGAATGTTTAGGGTTTTTAAGGCTTAGGGTTTGCGGCCCTCTGCATTTCCAGGCTTGGTAAATGGGTTAGGGCCATTTGCATCTCCAGGTTTGATAAAGCTGTATGGGGTTTAGGGTTTAGGGTTTCGGGTCGATGCTTGCGAGTGTCGGCGTTTTATATGCCTGATCAGATCCGCACTTGTTTGTTGAAAATCCTGGTGTGATTTTTGGAAAGTGTGCGTGCATATTTTCTAAAAACGGTGTTTCATGCGTTGAACATGGTTTCTGAAATATCCCATCACCCCAAAGGTATGCATGCATGCATGGATGGATGGACGGAGGGATGGATGGATGGATGGATGAATGTACGTTTCTATGCCTTATATGCATTGTCCTTACGTACGTACGTTCGTACATGCGTGCGTAGATGCATAGGTACATGCATGCGTACGCACATAATGACATACCGCACACGCATGAATACCCAGAGAGTATGCTGTTCTGTTACATGAACAAAGGTCTCGGCCCGAGGTCAGCGTGACATCTACCTCTTTGTGCTTCACACATTGCTGTGCGGGATCTTTTTGCATTGCTTTTCACACACTCCCTTTCTCAGAAACTGAACATGTCTGCTTTTTGCAAGTCCAAGTGATGGTGGTGTGCTGTGGATGCAGCTGTTCTACACGTAGCTG
Organism: Symbiodinium sp. clade A Y106; assembly: GCA_003297005.1. NCBI lineage: Eukaryota > Dinophyceae > Suessiales > Symbiodiniaceae > Symbiodinium > Symbiodinium sp. clade A. Next base: position 29,431 of record BGNK01004020.1, read on the forward strand.
GCGCCGGACAGCGACAAGCGACAACAATCAAATATCGTACAGTTACACCAGAACTAGCGGTGCGTCCTGTTTCTGCAGGAGCCAATGAGCGTTTGGAGTCTGCTTTTCGAGTTGCTTGTGAGGGGCAAGCAGTCCCTGCCTCGATGGATGTACAGTCAGTTAGTGGGCCCGAGTTTTGCTTTGCGTGAGGTGGGCCCTATGCTCTTGCAGATTGCCTGGGGACGCTCCATGCCATGCTCTTTGATCGCCCAAATTTGCTTTCCGCTTTTTTTGGGGCACGTTACGTTCTGCTGATTGTGCATTAAAGTCCGGCTCCGCAAGGTTGTGCCAGCATGTTGCCAATGGCGTCGCCAAGTTCACCTTCGAAGAACTCTGTGGTGCCATCGCACAGCAAAACGGCCGTTAAAAGGGTTTCCAGCTCTGCCAGGAAACCCGTTGAGCTCCGAGGACTATTTGGCACTGATCCGGAGTGCAGGCTGCAAATGTGACATGACATGCAGGCTTGCACTGAAGTTCTGGCATTTTGCAGGCATTCACACTTTCGTGGTCTCTGATGTTCCTCAGTTCGGCTTGAACCTGCACAACGAGGTGAGATGCTGTAGGAGAGCGAATCAGCAGATGATTCTTGCAGCAGTCGGGCATGATTGACTGGGCATAGTTAACCGTGGACTTCAGGCACGTCGTTTTACAAACTTCGTGGATGCTCTTTACGAGCAGCAGCACGGTTCTTGGACAATGCTTTCTGCAAAGCTTAAGTATTCATTGAAACAGTGGGCGTTGCAGGTGCCGTCTGATCTGTTCCGCTGACTCGTCCATCGATGATCTCTTGACAGGAATCAATGCCCCCAACTTGCAATGAGTTACTACTTGTGAAAGCAACAGGAATCGATGGCTTATGCTCTGCAGAAGTGGAGTCGGATCAACCGGCCATGGGCATTGGAGGTCTCCTTGCCTTGCGTCACCGTTGAAGTCATTGGCAATCGTCAGTCGACGAGATTTGCTGCAGGTTCAGAAAACTCACTGCGATGGCATCGGCACGGAGACATCTCTTTTCATTCTTCCGATTTGTCTCCATGCAGGCAACGCAACACGTTGATGCATTCGGAAGCTGTGAGTTTCAACTTGGCCCTGGGGTTACAGGCCCGACACCTTTGCAACGGCAGAGGCTGGTGGCTATCACTTGATGCACACTAGTTGTTTCTTTCGTGACACTCGAGCGGCCCGAGCACTGCAGGCGGACGCAGAGGCAGGTACATCGCTTCGTCGGTGGCCTCAGGGCCAAGTGCTGTGGGGTGGGCTCCGGGCAATGACATGTGAGCCAGAGGAACTCAGTATTACGAGACCAGGTCGACACAACCTGTGTGCCCACAGATGGAGCGGGCTGAATACTCCAACAGCTTGAAGGGCAGTTGCACTGGCATGGGTGTTGCTGCGGTGCAGGAGAACCGCCAATTTGCCAATCAATGCTTTGGGTGATCTTCTTGAACAGGTAATTATACGGTGTACAGCAACCATGCACCCATCTTAAGCATAATTGGCCTGTCTTTGGTTTTCGAGGGTGTCTGTATGTGTGATAAAGCCATGTACATGGAGGAAGAAAGCTACTCTGAATGCATGCACTCTTTCCAGTGTCATAGCTAAAGACGACTTGGTGGTGTCCAGACTCGCAGATGCGCCGCACAGCCATGGACGCTGGTGGCTGTCCAGGTGGTCGAAGATACGGTGCCAGTGGACATGAGCTGTAGGTTGTGCACCGGACATTATGCTCACTGGTTCGAGTAGCACCTTCCTGAGTTCGAAAGTCACGTGGCGGGGAATCAGCCCCCTGCAGCAACTTGTGGACTTGAAGCGTTTCGGCGCAGCCCTGCTCATCACTTCGGAATGCAGCCTGATCGCAGGAAGTTTCGGGTTGCAAGATGTGCCCAATTAGTTTTTGCAGACGCTCAGTACTGAGCTTGACAGGTGATGGTGCGGCATGGCAGGCCGGCGGACCATTCGAGGACGGTCCGAAGCTGCTCCTGCCGGGTGGCAAGTACATCAATCGAAGCCGCAGTCGGTATCGTGAGCAGTCGAAGATCGCAGTGGAGCTTGTGACCACGGCTTTGCTGGAGGCTGGTGTTCCCGAGGAGTGCATCGAGCATCTCGACTGCTGTGACGATCTTGATGCCAGCTTCGATCCAGTGGCGCTGATTCCACAGTTCTGGCGGCGGCACTTGAACCCTGTGACTCGGGTCAGGGATGCGTTGATCTACTATTTCGGCTTCTCGATTGAGGGCGGCGCATGGGCCCTTACATGGACCAATGTCAACCAGGAGTCGAAGGTCTGCATTCTCGAGCCGGATTCTGTTCTGCCTCCAGTGGGTGTTGAGGACGGCGTTCCAGGTGCAAGAAGGGCGCTTTTCTTGTGAAATTTTTGTTTCAAACATGTTGTTGATGCTGTCTCTAGGCAATCTTCTCATAGGCGGCTGCAGAAAACTGTCACCTGGTCCCCCGAACTCTGAAGTCCAAGCCGTGCAGCACACGACAACAGCTTGAAAGAGAACAACTTAGCGACTGCTTGGGAAGTTCCAGGGAAGGTCCCTTGACAGCATCTTAGAGTTGCATCTTTTGACTTCGGAGGCTTCAGGCGATTTGTTGCATTCGTGCCATGGTTGCAGGTGCCCGCCTAGTGGTCTCGGATGCACCGGGCTCAGCCAGAATGTGGTTGAGGCCAGCTCGCCGACTGCGAGGTGTTGCGGCCTGGGAGGGCGATGCCATGCCCGGGTCAAGTGGCGGGCCGCCTCTTGCCCGTTGGTTGGCGGGTTACATGCCAGAAGCCCCAAAAGGCGTGGAAGCCTTTTTGCAGCCTTGCCCAGAAGCTGGGCTGGAGGACTTGCCATGTCACAAGCTGCTCTTTTGGGGCCCGTCACCTCCGGAAAGTGTTGAGTTGGCCAGTCACCTGCTCTGGGAGCTCACGGAGTTCGTAGGTGCCGAGACGATGCGATCTCACAGGCCAGCCGCCATAGAAGAAATTCTGGTCAAGGGAGGCCCAGAAATGCTTCTCAAGACGCTGTCCATAGTGACGTCTCGTGAGCAAGGGCAGGAACGACTCGCATTGCAAGCCTTGTGGCTTCTCCAAGCTCTGGCGGCTGAGTCTCCTGCTCAACGCTGGGCTGGCACGATGAACGAGGCTTTCCAAGAAGTCATGAAGCTGACGGAGAGGCTTCTTGGTGGCTTCTCCAACCCTGATCATCCCCACTTACTGGCGGCGATACTTTCTTTCTTCGCCAGTTGTGCATCGCGTTGCGCGAACTGCAGGGATGAGTGCTCAGCGGGCACGAAGAACTGGGCCTCCTTGCTTCAGCTGATCAACTCTGCCTTTGAGAGCCTCCAAGGTGAGGCAGAGGCCGCGGCCGCAGAGGCGGCTGCAGAGGCTGCCTGTCACGTGGTTTCCCAAGTCGCATCGCACCGGGCCCTCCGGGCCCTGGGAGCCGAACATCAGCTCTTTGTGAGGCTGCTGGAGATGTTTTCCTCGCCCGGAGCTTCCGGAGCCGCCCGAGCGGCCCGAGCCGGGGAGCCTGTGATGGAAGCCGCAGCCGAAGCTCTCCTCTACATCACCTTCCGCTGCAACGATCTGAAGCTCGAAATTTTGAAGATCATCAGACAGTTTCAGCTCGAGCAAGCTCTGTGTGACACTCTCCTTCACAGTTCTCGGATTGGATTGAAGCAAAAGCTTTTGGCCTTCCTCCGCAGCATTGCCTCTGTGCAGCCTCCATCGGTCGTCTTGGATGCATTTCCTAGTGGATGCATCGAGGGTGGGATTATCGACGTGATCATCAGCACCCTGAGACGGCACGAGGACCCGAGCATGCAGCGCTGGGGCTTGGCTGCTTTGGGTGCCATCTGCAACGTGGACGAGCGCTTCGCCGCGAGAGGCGTCCAGGGAGGAGCAGCGACGGCCGTGCTTTGGGCCTTGGGAGCAGACCAGGCGAAAAGCCCTGTTCTGTTGCTGTCCAAAATCTCTGTTCTGTTCTGTTCCAAAATGTTCCTCCTCTCTCTTCTTCTCTCTTTCTCTCTTTCTCTCTTTCTCCCTCCGAGGCGACGTCGCTGGAGCAGGACGCCTTGTTCTGCGCCTTCGCTCTGCTTCAGAGCGACTCCGGCTCTGGCGGCAGTGGCGGCGGCCAGGACTTGACGGATCTGCTCTCTCCTGAGAAGCTCGGGCGACTGCCGGCCCTTACAGCATCGGCTGTGGCTCGTGGGCTTAGAGAGGAGGGAGGCTCCTCCGAAGCAGCCCTGTGGGGACTTCGAATCTTTGAGCGGATCTGTCAGAAACACGCATTGGTGGTCGAGCCTTTCGTGGATGCCATTCTCGAGGCCATGTTAGCGACCAGCTGTCTGCACGGAACCATGGTGGCAGGAAGCAATGCCGTGAGCCACTTGGCCTCCGTTTGTCCTGGTGCTCGTGCAAAGCTGATGAGAAGCTATGTTGACCTGATAAAGGCTTTGCAGTCCATGGGCCACATCGCCGCCTGCGAAGGGACCGAGGACGGACGACAGCGCGAGCGGGAGCTCATGGACTGGGTGCAGGTCTTGGTGGACATCTTGGGTCCACCGAGGCCAGTGAAGTCCGACGACCAAGTCCTCTGCGAACAGCTGCAAAAAGAGGAGGAGGAGGAGGCCGCCTCCAAGCTTACCTCTAAGCCCGGCTCCAAAGCTGGCACCAAGTCAAATCAGGGCACGAAGTCCAATGCCGGCACGAAGCTGGAGACTGCTAGCCTTAGCCGGACTGGAACCAAGCTGGGAACCAAGGAGGAGTCTGGAAAGACACGGAGCAAGTCGAAGTTGCAATAGTCTTAGATCCCGAAGCAGTTTCACCCATCACGCCTCGCAAAATGTGAGGGCGCTAGATAATGCCTGGTGCTTGAGGCACCGTGACATATTCAGGAACAACAGGTGCGGCCGGCGGCGGGGATGCAAAGTGGCCCCAGCATTGAACTCGTGTCGATGCGCCGATGCGCATCGGGCCCAGGCTTGTCGGGCTACGAGCAGGTGGCCGGGCCGGGCTCTTCTCCGGGGAAGCGGCGGCATAACATCCATGGTAACCCCAGTGCCTCAGCTTTGCTCGACAGCACGTGACAGGAGGGATCGGAACCTGGCCTGATGTCGGAGTGCACGCCAGGATAGTGTCGCTGGTGTCATGGCTGCTGCAGTTGACAGCCTTCGCACAGACCCCAGTGGCACAAGGGTTGCGCGACGTGCTGCCGGTGCTGTCTGCTGCTTGCGTCGCTTCCGACAGTCCCCACGACTCAGACTGAGCTTCTTGATGATTGGCTGCAAGGTGAAACTGGTTTCGCAGCCCGCAGGTGCACTTCACGGCTTCACGTGCTGACCCGAGTTGCACTTCTGCGTACCGTACTCCATGCACCATTTTCTTGTCAGCCAGGAGATGAGTAGCACTGCCTATCGCCAGGGCCATGCACGGCGCTGGCAAGTCTCACCCAAAGCTGCATCAGTGAGTTCAATAAATCCGGAGTGTCTCGCCTGCCTGCAGCACATTGCACGAGTGGGAGCGACAAGCGGCAGTTGCGAAGCAATGTGGTGCCGGGTGCAGGCACCGATGAAAATGCCCGGCAGAACGATATTTACCGCTACGATGTGCGTCACAAGTGCTCCTGGCCTGATTATTGTGCTTAGCCGCTGGCCTGTGAGCCCCGAGCCCCCCCCCCATGCAGGACATGGGCTTGCATCGACCCTGTGACCGGCAGTCCGCCTTCGGCGCGATCTGGATCCAAGGTCAAGGGTGTGGAACCCATGTTGCCCGCATAGCGGCTTTGACTGTGCGTTCAGGCTGTGGTGTGCCGAGACAGCATTTTCTTCTTCGGTGGCTACACCAAGAAGGAGAGTAACGTTCGATTTCAAGTCCTACCCGAATCGGAACTCATGGCCAGGGTCAGGAACCGTGGGTAAGCAAGCAGTGAGGCGGATTCTGAGACACCACGGCCCGAATTAGCAAGCGAGAGAGAAGAGATATATAAGAGTTCGGAAATCACCGCCCGCAGCGAACCAACAGAGCACTCAAACGAATTTCGATCACCTGGATGGATTCGAACTTGCGCACGAGGTGCCGGTTCTACGAGAGTGCGATGCCTGCACGCAGCCATGAACCCACGACTGCATGCCACTCCCCTGTCACACAGAGAGGTCACGGCTTGAAGCCGGACACATTGGCATCCTCAAAAGCAGCGAGCAGCACGGACCGATGACATCATATAGCAGCATCCGATGCGCCAGCGCTACTCCAGGGCGGGCAGGATCAATTTTGCAATCGCCACCGGCTGCAATAAACATACAGAGTTGCTCGACTGCAACACCTGCAACACACAGGGACAAAATGGTTCCATGATGTTCCATGAGTGTTCGTAGCTAGCCCTGCTGTCAGGTTAAGTCAGACTGTGCCTATGTCCCAACCGAATACGACCTGAACGCACTGGTCCTACACTACCTAGCGGACCTAGCCGAATCTAACCGCACTTAACCTCAGCCCAAACCTGAGCCTAATAACATTCATTGCTTTCAAGCCGAGTCAACTACGTTAACTTGACTTGAAACAGACTTTCTTGCTGGTTTTGTGCTTTTCTTGTTCTCGCTCGACTGGTTTATGCCTTCAATCGGTCACTTTGCTTTCTTCTACATAGCACAGTTCCGAGAACCGGCAGGATGGAGACTACTTCAACGACCTCTTCGAGTTCAACATTCCCAAAGCCCACTGGACGCGCAAGTGTCTCAGTCGTCACTGAGGTGTCATGTTGTTGTCTTTAATGCCCCTTACCAGGCCTTGACGCAGCACAAATTCCATCAGTGCGAACAGATCATTCCTGCGTGGTGTTCGAGGTTGGCAGCCAGTTTCACTGGAGAGGTCTGTTCCTTCGTGCACGGTGTCGCCTTCCCTGATCCCTGATCAGGCAAGTCTGTACATTTTCGGTGGCTTTGACGGACGTACTCGTTTTCAGGCGGGAACGTCTTGACTGGCTGCGATGTGCTTGTGCTGCCTGCATCTGCCTCCCTGACTCTAGTGTCCAGGACCTGCATCTCTTTAACACGGAAGAAAGGGAATGGATGCAGGTGGGAAGTCTCGACCGCCGCAGCATAGCTGTTGAGACAACGAAGATGCATGTCTGATGCGGACGAACGTCGATGCCTAGTCCAATTCGTAGGTATCGCGACCTGAGCTATGCAACCGTATGTCATGATTTGTCATGTACATAGAGCAAGACTCCGTTTTGCGGATCTTGTCTCTCAATCTTTAGCGGCATACACATGGGACCGAATTCGGACCATGTTGCAGCACCGGTACACTATGCTCCGCATGTAATGCAACTTTGGCTCAAGAAACTCTATGCCGACTAGCAAAGCTAGTAAGCCTGTACCGACCTAACGGAAGGATTCGAGCCATTCCCTTGCACAGACAACTCGTCACTGAAACAGTGGGACCGAGTTTGCCTGCAGGGATACTGGGACAGAGTGGAAGTGATTGCCATACAGCTCGACTAGGCGAACCACATCTATTCTTACAAGCTCTGGTGAGGGGAGCATCAACATACAGTATCATCGATACCAAACTCTCACGCAGGTTATCAGCCGTAGGCTCTGCCTACGAGCACAACAGGTACTCGCTTTTCCACGACCACGATGACTTCTGGGTCAAGTGCAGATACGACATGGACCTTTAGTGGTGGAGTGNTCTGCCTACGAGCACAACAGGTACTCGCTTTTCCACGACCACGATGACTTCTGGGTCAAGTGCAGATACGACATGGACCTTTAGTGGTGGAGTGGCAGCGCCGGCAGCTGGAGAATCCACAGCCGACGACACAGTGGTGCAGTCCGTTGACAGCTCTACGGAGGAAGACAAAGCAAAGCCTTCCTCGTCGGCCACACCCAGGGTAGCTCCCAAAGCAAAGAATTTGTCGAGAGCATCAACGCCTTCACGTCCGACATCCTCAGGATCAAGGACTACCAAAGGCAACGATCGGAGCAGGCATCGAATTTGCCTGTGGTGCAATCGCTACGTTTGATGGCGAAAGGGAAGGACAAAGGTTCGAGAACACCGGACAGAATATCCAAGCCAAGTTCATCAAGAAGTTCTCGAAAAGATCGCGAAGTTCAACCAAGGTACGCGAAAAGAGTCAGTCAGTAACTGGTCGACGAATCTTGTCTGCAGAGACGGAAAGTCAGCCTACGTTACAAGCTTTGACGCAACCTGAGGAAGTGACCATGGAGACAATTCCCGCAATTGAGGACACTTCGCCAATCGGCTTCCCATCACCCGCCGATGAACGTGGAGGACACGCCAGATCGTCCATCAGGGATCAGCTCGAGGTGGCGCATTTTGCGCAGCAGATGCATCATCAGAGTGAGATTCAGAAGTTCGAGGGTGTCATCCAGACGTTGGTTGCGGAGATGAGGGAGATGAAACAGGAAGATGACGGCTCAGAGATTCGGACTCAGGAATTGTAACGACAGCGTGACACAGCTTGTCTGGCCATGCGACATATGAATCAGGTGAATCAGGAGATGAGAAACGACTGTGAGTTGGCCATGACAAGGATCAACGAGCAAAGTCATGCTCAACGGCAACATGATCATTTCGTCACCGAGGAACTCGCTCAACGGCTGCATCAAGAACGCAACGAGGCAGCTCTCAGTCTCGTACAGTTGGAAGAGAGAGCCCAAGGAGACGGTATTACCATGGCCAGGGAGTATGAGAGGCTTACGTCCGAACTTCACGAACGGGCAAGAGAGAATCTTCAACTTCGTGCAGGAATGGCAGATTCAGAACATGTCATGATGACCATGAAGGAACATCTTAATGAAGAAGCTATTGTTGCCGGTGATGCCATGAATGCACGTGCATCTGGGATTCGCGAACAACAAAGTCTTCGTGAAAGTCTTGGCGAGGAAGAGGAGTTCCGTAGCATGGCAGTGCGAAGGATGCAGAAAGCAGAAGATCAACTTCGACGCGTCGAGGACAGCGCAAAGCAAGCGTTACCGACTATGCATGAAGAGCTGAATTTGAGGCTGCAGGAAGACATGCATGCAAGAACACGGAGTGAGCTTGAAGCAGCACGACTTGTACCTCAGAGCATTTTTCAACAGGCATCAAGTATACCCATCTCATCGAGTTTCCAGTAGGAACTGAGGTGCGATCCCCCGAAATCCTCACACCTAGTCATCGAAGTCGGGCCAACCGAGAGAAGTTTGACTTCGCAGAAGCCACACAAGGTGTACTTTCATCGGTGGTGGAAGATGCAGCGCCCGTGCGTTTAGCGCCGCACGCAGGAGAGCAAGCACCCTTGCGTTTTGCGCAGTGTGCATCGTCTTCTCCTCTCCCGAAAAGAACCCACGCTGTACGTAATCGACAACTCAATGAGCTACTTAGCACACTGGGAATGACGGGACGAGCGTCTTCGTCGTCCTTCAGTGGCTCAAAGGGTATCCGTTATGACGGTGACTTGGCGTCTGATATCGCGGTTGCCAACCTTGTTGTGGAGGATGCAAAGGTGATCGCAGTGCCCAAAGATTCAGGATTCATCCATTCACGATGCACGATTGAAGCAATTGGAGCAGATTGCGGAAATGCGGTCAGAAATGGAGAAAGCACAGAAGGCCGAACAACGACTCCGCGCAGATCGCGATGAATGGAGGTTGATGGCAGAAAATCTTCAAGCAACAGGTGGTACCGATGAAGGTGAAAAAAGTGAAAACCATGACGATGGAGATGATAAACCAGCTCATGACACACACGGCGGTGATCCTTCTCCCGAACCCGGCGGTGATGACGACAGTGGAAGTCCACTGCGCAAGACTGGTAAGGGCCCAGATCGTGACCTACCTGATGGAGATGATCCTGATGGAGGCGATGATCCGGAGGTCACGGAAATTAAGATTTCTCGCCGTGAAGCTGACAAAGTTGTGGTACCTCCTTTCCCAATGGTGACCCATCTTGACAATTGGATGGCTCAGTGTATTGCAAATGTTCTCAGCGCATGCGCCGATCCCAACCAAGAGGAGTGGATGAGATGGTTGAGTCCAGCCTTTCGACCACATGCTGACATCGAAGGTCTAAACGACTCTGGTCACAAGAAATTCAAGAGCATCGATGTCAAGTTCGGGGTTGCCATGACAGCAATGCGACGTGCCGGGAGTGACAAAGCTGCTGAACTCTACCTGGAAGTGAACCGAAAGGCCAACGATTACGTCAGATCGTATGAAGGAAACATCATCAAAGGAAGGCAGATCATTGCCATGATGTACGAAAGCTTCGGAACCCGTGATAGGCTTGATATGATTGTGTCCCTGGACTACCTCGTGAAGTTGCAGCAACAAATTACATCAGTTCAAGCAGACATGGTTGGAGATCCTCAATCGGATGTGACAGGAGGATATTCCTTCTGAGAAAGCATTGCGCGACTGCTTGTACAACAAGACCAAGGATTCCCCGGCCATGAAATGGGAACTTGGACCACGTTATGAGAACTTGTCCTATGATGATCCCAAACGATCGTACGGCAACCTCCTGAAAATCGATCGGACTCTTATGCGACGACGTGAACAGTCCAACCTTACTCAGACACAAGTTGGTGTACGCCAGATGCTGGAAGGGAAGGACCTTCTTGCCGCTCCGGCCAAGACAGCGACACCTGCTCCCAAAGGGAAACCTGACAAGGGGAATGGAAAACCTGACGGCGCAGCCCCTGTGCTTCCTCAGAGCAAGGCCAAAGCTCATGCGAAGACGAAAGCCAAGCCCAAGAAGGCCGCGAGGAGCGAATCGACAGATTCCAAAGCCGATAAAAGCAAGAAACACATTCGGCGTAAGTTCCACTTCACTGATGCAGGTTGCAGAAATGGTGACAAGTGTCCGTTCAGTCACTCCAAGAAGACTCCGGAGACACCGACTCGTTCAAGAACACCAAGTCCATCCGGTCGCACGAACAACCAGGTGTGTTTTACCTTCAGAAAGACAGGATTGTGTTCACATGAAGCAGCGGCAGCAACCCCAGCAACCCCAGCAGCGAAGGCAGATGCGAAAGCCAAGCCCAAGACTGAGCCCAAGCCGAAGTCTGAACCCAGTGCTGCAGCAAAGAAGGCTGCAAAGTCAAAGGCTAAGCCTGCCGCTCCTGCGACTCGAATGTGCCGAGCATGGAATCCACTGGCGCCTGCTACATGGAAGAGGTCCTCGTACATTGCAGATGACGAGTCAGAATGCTCTTCTGTTGATAGCGACGTAGATTCCGATTGTTCGGCAGACGATGAAGCACTTGGTATGGTTTTGCCGACCAAGGTGCCCAAACGTCGACGCGTCACTTTCGCCAAGGATGTGAGATTTCAGTCAAAAGATCCTACAAGGACAGAGAGCACGAGGTGATCAAAGTTGACGTGGAAGCAATGGCAAAAAGATGAGAATCGAGCAGGCAGTCGAGTTGGAGTTTGCGAAGCACAAGGCACAAAGGACATGATCAAGGACGAAGAAGAAGGTGACTGTGTAGCTTACGTGCGATTGCCTGGTACTTCGAAAGTTGCGGAGGTAGCGTTTTACGATGGTGAAGATCAGACGATGGAAAGGAACCTCAGCTCGATAGAAGATCTTCCGATGTATGGCCCGTAATCCTTCGCAAGAAGATCAAGTTCCTCATGGACACCGGTTGCGGCCATGATCTGATTGCGCAGAAGAAGATTGAGAAACACAACTTGGAGACTTTGGTGACACCGGAACCTATTTCATTCTTATACTGCTTGGTTTGCTGGACTTGGGCTTCGGGAGGCACTTCCACGATCACTTGGGTCTTCCATTGGGACGCCTTGCGCACAATTCTTTGGACGACCTCCCCCCAGGGGTAATCAGTCCGGAATTCGATCTTTTCGCAGTTTTCCACGATTTGGCAATCCAGCCATGAGCTCCTTCCAAGCACCCCTGCACCGATGAAAATCACCGAATCTGAGGTTTGCTGACGAGATTTCGCCACATCGAACAGGTAGGAACACATTGCATCGTCGACTTGTTTTCCCGCGCAGAGGACATTCACCTGAGCACTCGGGTCATAATGCGGACCGGGGGCAAACTCCTTCATGCAATCCATGCCTGGGGCATACACATTCCACCAGTTGTCCTCACCGACACCAATCACCGTCCACACCGTTGTTCTCTTGGGTGCGTCCTTGATGGTGAGGCGGTACTGGAACTCGCTGGGTGGGTCGTTGTAGGTCGTAGGTATGAACGAGTCCTCCGTCGTAGTCGTGGAACTGTATGATCAGACCGCCTTTGTGATTTTCTTGAAATTCCACCACATGCGGCACAATCGTTTCTCCGTGGCCTTGCATTTCACGCCTTTTCTTGGCCATATGTTCCCACACTTCCTCCACAACGGTGGTCCATCGTGTGTCGCCCACGTATGGAATTCGTTGAGAATAGGGTCGACCGTTGAAACGAAGAGGTAGCGTGAAGCCCTGGTACCCCCCATGGATGGCGCGCGCCAGCGCGGCAACCACCGACCGCCATTTGGCAGGCAGGGAGCGTACAAAGCATTCGCCTAGTGGCGGAGGCTCCGGCAAGGAACGGACGGCCGTCGACACAGCGGCAGGACGAAGCTGACCACTCACGGGATGAAACTGAAAAACAGCACGCTCCACGTAGCGATCAAACTTAGCCGGAGTGTCGGGAATTTGCGCTTTATCCTCCATTTGATGCCACTGCCCTTCACGGAGATTCCAGGTCGACCGAAGGTAACGACCAGGCGGCAACGTCGAGGGCAACTTGACGACCAGAATGGGGTCCACGCTATCACGCTCCTGCAAACCCTCCTTGCTGGAAAGACCGGCACGATACAGCGCCTGAGGCAGTATAGGCGTCTCCGTGTAAGGGAAGCAAGGCACCTCGCCCTTAAACGAGTAGTGTTGATGGCCCTTCTCGTCGGCACTTTGCTCGTGCGAGGGGCGCATCAGATCCATGATCTCCTGGGAACCAATGAGGGCAGGCGGAAAATATTGATCAGCTGACACGCGTGAGTCCAGGCAACGGAGTCCTTGAACGATTTGGTATGGATATCCGCAGCCATCTTGGCGGTGACCGCATAAGCAAGGGAAACGTAGCCTTCCTGGAAAATGGAATGCATCCACCCAATGCTGATGCCATGGGTACATTCCAGGTGGCGCATAGTCGGATTCTTGCCCGCGCGAATCACCCCGATCATGGTTTGATTGTCGTCATAGAAGACGAAGTTGGGGTCAGTGCCCCCCAGCTGCTGCCACAGGGTAATGGCAGGCAGCCCGAGACGAGCCATAGCAAAGTCGGCCGCTACAATCTTGTGTGGAGCGGCTCAAGCACCCCTGCGTTTTGCTAAGCCCCGCCAACGGAAAGCGTGTGTGAGGACCTTGAATGTGCATATGAACACCAGAGGTAGATTTCAAGCTTTCACCACAAGCATAGTCCGCATCCGCAAACAGCCCGAATCATCATGTGATGTTTGGACTGATGCACATACGCCATAAGACGGTGCAGAAGAGCATCCTCTCTCTTGGTCCACTTAGTGATCTTGCGAGCCAAATTGTTGATGCTGCGCAAAAGATCAAAACGGCAAATTCGCGCGGGATAGAGCAACTTCATGAGTATGCTCGCAGCTTGGGGCGCCAAACTACCACGATTGGCCTCGTTGACTTCCTCTTCCTCGGGCGCCTTGGGAATCGGTGAAGGCGGGATAAGCCGACCATCCGTGTCAACAGGCATGGTGTGTCCACACCACGTGCATCGATGACTTTTACCGGATTGTGCCGGAGCCCGAGCGGGATGATGTTTCGTCTCTTCCGCTGGACTTGGCGATGGTACCATCTTGAATTTCATTGACATCACAGTACTTCTTGACCGTCATCTCCAGGTAAGTCTCCATGTCGTAGGTAAGAGTTTGCACCTGTGTTTTGTCATGCAAAGTTGCCTCGCCTTTGGAGATGCGACATCCAAGATACAAACCCAATGGTGTCTCTTCTTCTAGACGAAGTTCCTGGCGCAACATATTCCATCCTTTAGGCAGATTGGCTGTGAGCCCCGCCATTTTCAGATCGTCCACATAAATCACGAGGAGCAGTTTGAGATCTGGATGGAAATACAATGATGGCCATTCCTCACCAAGAGGCTTGAACCCGACCTTTTGTACTGTGGTGTGACAATGTTGCTCCCACATAGTTCCAGCATCAGGATGGCCGTACAATGCCTTCACAAAGCGACACACTGGACGACGGAACTTGCGCCAATTGGCAGATGGATGCCATGCCTCATCGGGAAGTTCCACCCAGCATGGTACCCTAGACAGCTTTGCCTGAATGTATGCCTGAATGGCATCTGCGCATAGTGGCGAGGAAGGCATCCATAGTAATCAGCCCACCGTGAGGCATCAAACGTTGCCGGAGAATTGCCCAAATCCTGGAACAATGCCGCCTCCATGTTTTGGTCTTTCACCTGGTCACCTAGGAGGACACCACGTCCTTTGAACTTCCTTGCTGGATCATCTTCCTTGAGCTGGTAGTTTTTCTCGTAGATAAGTCCATGCTCGCGAGCCATATGGATCCTTTCACCCTTCTTCTTGGCTTCTGCCACGACATCACTTCTTGATCCCAGAGTCCTTTCCACTCCTTCATGAAAGCTTCCATGGCCTTGGGATTGCTCATCATCTCTTTACACGTGACTGGTCGTGTGACCATGGCATTGAAGCACAACTTCACTGCGGGATTCTTTTCCCTGTGATCTGTTTTCACTGATGTAGTGCACGGCATAGATTGGGATCCAATCTTCTTTGAAGACCATGCGAGCTGGTACTGCCGGGATGACATCCGCAAGGAATGTCTTGCGCATACGCATTCGACATCTCTTGTGCCCACGCCCATCCGTCATCGTCGGTACGTGCGTTGAGCTGCAAGTCAACCGCGCTGCATTGCACAATCTTGGGAATTATATCATCTCATCGAGCACCTTGCTGATTGCTTTCTCTCCCATCGCGGCTTTCTTCCGTTCCTTCTTGGCAGATCGAGCTTTGTCCCGTTTGTCTTTCTTGTACGCTGCCTTCTTCTCTGCCTCACCCAATTTCTTCCAGTCTTCTGGAGTATACTTGTGAATGGGTCTTGCGAGATGGAAGAATTCGCCTGCCATCGCTGCCGATCTTATACGGTATACCACGCTTGTCGATTTTACATGCTTCACCATCATCATTCAGATAGATCTTGCCATCGCCTTTCATACCAGCACCCCAATGTTCGATCTCCTCCGGAGCCAGCTTCTTCTCCTTCAAAATCTTGATGATCTCTCCGGGTTCTTCGCTGTCACCTTTGGGGATGAGCCTACCCGATGGACCGACTTCGTCATGCGATCGTCGACCATTGACCATCTGTGGAGTCATGGGCTGCAACAGGCGGTGGTAACGGAATCATACCTGAAGCCTCGCGTTCAGCTCTCTCAAGAATCTTGTCACCGATTGCATCAATAGGATCACCTTCGTCACCTCCACCGTGTTCGTCTAGTCCCTCATCACCAGACCAATCGATGTCGGCTCCGGGATCGGGTGGAGGTTGACCATCATCCAGACCGTCATTTCCACCACCGCCACCACCTGGCTTTCCCGAGGAATCGTCATCATCGTCTAGATCCTTGATTTCCTTCCACCAAGATCCACGCTGTTCTTCAAGCCCTCGACGGTTTCACTCATTCTTTCATACTCGGCTTTGAGAGGAAACGTGATCTCCTTTGGGAAATGCATCACCTCGGTCTGGTAAGGCTGAGCAAGCTTCCGTGGGACTGCCGCATCCATAAACAGGTTCACGTTCGCAAACTCCTTCATATCCCACACTCGATACTTGCGAGACCAACTTTGACATGTAGTGACGACGTACCCTGCGAAAATGCCAGGTATGCCCTTTGGATCGAACTTGTGGTCATAGGTCTTGTCCCTCGTGTCCGTGGGTTTGAAGAACACTTTGCACCAAATGGTATGGCTTTCCCTTTGAAGTCATCACCGGTCATTCGCTTCCATGCAGAATCACCGTCACCTTCAACATCTTCAATGTTCAGGTTGTGCGTGACGCAGTTTAATGCAAAGTTCCAATACTGCGCTGGTAATCCGGCATGAAGCATAGCTGTCGACATGGTGTTGATGATTTCCTGAGTAGTCCTTTCCGCAAGAGAATTGTTGTTGGGCTTACCCGGTAGTGAATGATCCAATGGTATCCTCAGTTCACTCATTGCCGCTTCAAACTCAGGCGCGACGTCGCTGTAGGCCATCTTGACTTTGCGTCTTCCAAACAACCTTTTGAGTGCGCTGACGACTTGGTCGGTGTGCCGTGATTCCGTTGGGATTGCCGCAATCATCCTTGTCGCTACATCCCTCACGACCAGGACTTCTCTTGCTCCGTCGTCAATGCCGAGCCTTGCATCTGCAGCTTTGCGCATGTCGAGGAAGTCGAACGTGATCAAATCAGTGCACTAGCCCAATCCAGCCCACCACCATCCCCTGCAGGCCACCACAAAACCCAGTTAGCCTGGAGATTGTCGCTAGCCTCAGGCTAGCCATCCCAGGGTGGGAAGGGTGGGTACTTCAAAATTACGCCCCCTTGGGGGACTTTATCCAGAATGGCCACGGAAGCAAGCAAGATTCCTCACCATTCCAAAGTCATGCTATCTCTGCTCCGGCATGTTGGAGACAATAGCCCAAAGAGAGCAAATAGATAGCAGTAGAAACTTCGTGAACTTCGTTTCTAGCCGAAACACCTGCAAAGGTTTCGGTGGGAAGATTATCGGGCTAGCGCACATAGTCGTAACTCGTCCCTCGTCACGAGGTACGCCCATGCTTTCAACTCTCTTTGGAATGCTCCGCGCCTTGTGCGGAAGTGCTTCATCTTTGCTCGAATGCACGATTCACAATACGGGTTCCGATAACGATGGGTGCACAAATGCGCGAGTGTTCGCTTCGGCTGTTAGGGTACCAATCTTGGCCTTCTTCGTTGGTGCACCCTCGCCTTCGACTTCAATCTCTTTCTCATCGTCGTCGTCATGAAGATGAACTTCTCCAACACCACCTCTAGGAGGATCTGGAGGTCGTGCTGCTTCCGCCACGGGTACTTCTTCGCCAGGTACTTCGTGAGGATCAGGATCAGGTGGGCGATCATGCGCAACACCCTCTTCTTCATCATCAGTTTCGCCTGGCACGGCCCTGGCCGCTGCTGCCGTCTCTGCCTTGACAGTAAAGGCTTCCATGAGGACTTTGAGCACTGCGGTAGCTTCTGCGTCTTCATGGGCAAGAGACTTGCTGCTACCAACCCGGACGTAAGGAATGTCACCGTTCACGAATAAGGATATCCTCTTGCCTACCAGAACCTCGCAACTGAACTGACCTTCAACGACATTCAGATCGATGACATTTTCGCATCCAGCGGAGTCATGAACTCCCTGAAGAAGTACGAGAAGTTCATCGAGGTCTACGTGAATGATCAGTCGAACCAAGTTCCTCTACCTCCAAAGATTTGAAAGGATAGAGTGGTTGGCAATGGTCTTATTCGCGCTTGGGCAGCTTGGAAGGCACCACCTTTGCTGTTGGTATTCATCTGCGGTGGATTACCTCTCAATGGGAATGTCGCTGTTCGTGTTCGCGAAGTCGCTAGAGCATGTATCTTGGCAGCACCTCTGGAGTACCACCTGAAGCGATACGGTGAAGCCCTTAACATCATCGTCAAGATGGGTGGCACCATCAAGCACCTGGCTGCAGACAAGCGTTCGATGTTTCACTACATACAGACCTATTTGGTCGACACTAAAGTGTTACGCAACGAAGCTTCCACAGCAGTCTCTGAGATGGAACTGGACAAAGACAACATTCGTTTCGACGTCAACACTCCAGCAATCGATGTCGTGAACGACCCCAACTTCTTCAACGTGAACGTTGCGGCGAATAATGTCGAAGTTCCCTATCGGGCTGTTGCAGCCACCAGGGCTGATATGTGGTACACTGTGAACCACCACTATTACAACAAAATGCCCAACAACACCAGCCCGACCGGAGACCACTCTGACCTCTTGACGGAAGCACAACTTCAAAAGCTATGTGGGTCATGTATGACTTCGCAAAGCAGGTAGGTTACGGTTTGCGTACCTACAACAGGGAAGTCGGTTCTTCGTCCAATTCTGGCAATGCGATCAACATCCATCAATTGGCACTGTTGCCCCAAAGCATGCCTGAAGGCATGGACCATCCCCTGGCCTATGCGATGAATTCCTCCCAGGCGTTCACAGTGTGTCTTCACGTGACCCACAGCTATACTTCATGGAGAGAGGATGGGACAGACGTGCCGTATTATCGGTGGACAAACGAAATCATTCCGGAGTCCGACACGAATACTCTCGGTTATCTTGAGTTCCACATCGAAGCAGTGTGCAAGCCTCAACAAGAAAACGGTCTGCAACTTCCTCCTTTCATCAAGCAACACGCGTGGAATCAGCTGGCTGTGGAGTCGGGCTACGTCCATGAATGTGAGAAGAAGGCTGCAGTGCAGAGTTGGGAAGAGGAATTCGCAACTATGGGCGCGCCGGATCCTCTATTTGACGGTGATGGACGATTTCCTCCCAAACTTCAAGGGCATCCAAATTGGGTATACGACGCAGGTCGGGTTGCGACGCCTTGGGCGAGCAACTTGGAACCTGAAGGTCTTCGACCACCCAATCATGGAATGACACCGGAACCGACAATGTTGGCAATGGATTTCGACCTCATGACACAGAACCGAGCCTCTCGTACCACAACAACCCTGGGAGAAAGTTTGCGGACAAAGGGTGGAACGAGCTTCGACGAGTCAGTCCACAATTCAATGCTAACTACACTTGCCAAGGCACCCAAGAAACGCTGTGTTCGATGGTCCAGGCGATTGGACAAATGACAGACACTCAGAAGGCTACCCTGACGGTACACATTCACTTGTCGATGCAGTCGGTCGTCGTGGACAACATCATCTGGCCATTCAGTGACGTTGGCAGCGGAGTAACAGATCGACTTGAAGCTCAGCGAAAGTTGAAGACAACGTATGTCGAACCGATCATTGAGATCGCCAGAATGACAGCGAGGGCGCCAATCATCAACATCAATCACGACCCAAGGTTTGTTGCCACCGGAAGCGAGGAAGCAAAGAAGGTGGAGCACAACCTCACGGGATTTCATGCAATGGGTGCCTATGTTGCTCTTGAACTACGAGTTCGCGGATGCGTCGTCATACATAGATTTTCTTTCTGGTCCAAGATGGCATGTCAGTTGAAGCAGTCAAGTACCGGCATCCACATGTTGTCATGGGAGACACATGGTGATGGAGACGAGCATATTAGACTGTGGAGGGCATTCGCCGTTTATGAGAAGCAATTGTTCACTGAGAAGATGGTGACTGTATGCTTCATGGATCACAACAAGATCAAGGAATGGGACGATAACATCAAAGCTCCTGTGCTCAATCGACAGGAATTCGTGGACATCTGGGAGGACAAAGTGGAATTGACGTGTCAATGGGAGTGGACGCTTCGACATGGTTTGATGCTGAAGGCTGAAAAGATGATGAAACATTACGTCCCTGCCCTTTGTACACATGTTGTCCAGACAGTTTACATGTAAGACATGATTTTGGCATGAGCCCAATTTCGTGGACATGTTGTGAATTGCAGAACTCCGCAACTTCCAGGCTCTGAGTTGGAAAAGACCGATTGCGTTTTCATGGTAGCGGAGTTGCGTTTTCATGGTAGCGGAGCTTCCGGACAGCCGGGAGTTCCACACACGTGAACTTTCCTTTGGGATTTGGTTCAGGGGCCATCGGGCTGAAATCTTCTCTTCTGTCTTGTGGTGTCTTTGGTCCCGATTCGCCCGCGACTCTTTTCAGGAGCACGGCTGCTTCACTGGCTTCTCTGGAGGCCATCAAGGCCCGAGTGACAGAGCTGCACCTTGAGCAGCTGCTACAACGTGAGCGCCCCATTGGCAGATCCGCTGAAGGGTGGCAGAATATCTTGAGTACAGCCCAACGTACGCTGGAGGCGCACTTGGCCACTCTGGATACCCCAGCNATATCTTGAGTACAGCCCAACGTACGCTGGAGGCGCACTTGGCCACTCTGGATACCCCAGCTCAGGTGTGGGACTTTGCCCACCGCTGTTTGAAGGACAGCCTTCTGAAAGACGCTTTTGCTTCTTTGCAGTGGACGACGTTTGTGCCGAAGCAATTTCCGAAGACCTGGTAAAGGAAACAGTCTTTGCAACAGAGGAGCGACCTTTGTTCGAGAAAGATTTGGAAGCCTTCGATTTTTCAACAAGTGCTGCTTCGAGTGAGGCCGCGTTCCCCGATCTGCAGGCCTCTCCGTCGCAGCCGATCGACCGGAGTCCCCGACTCTCGTTTGGCACCAATCTGTGTTCGAGCAGTTGCAAAGCAGTGATTGATATTGATTGAGCGCCTCGCTGTCAGAGCAATGGCGAATATCAATGATGATACAGGTGAGGAGCTGACAGGCCCCTCTGCTGCCGCCGGCCCAGCTCAGCCTTTTGGTCCGCAACAGGTTCCAGGACCGCCTGCGAACCCGTTTCAGCCTCTCAGCCCTACCAGTGCTGCCAATGAGATCTCAATGACACAGGCCGACCTGAGAGTTCTTATGCAGCGTATGTCAGAAGCCACGCAGGCTGCCAGTGCTGCCGCACAGGCTGCAGCCCTCGCATCGACCTCCCAAGGTCCGCGCCCGTTTGGCGTGGGTGATATGACCAAGGTGCTTCCGAAGCCGGACCCTTTCCCGAGAGAAGAAGAGTTTGCGCAATGGCCTCAGTGGAGTTGGACGTTCGAGCAGTACTTGTCCTGCTTGGATCCCAGCTTCAGCAGTGAACTCCACGAGTATAGCCGCCAGCAGACACCGNGCCGCACAGGCTGCAGCCCTCGCATCGACCTCCCAAGGTCCGCGCCCGTTTGGCGTGGGTGATATGACCAAGGTGCTTCCGAAGCCGGACCCTTTCCGGCCATCTACGAGAGAAGAAGAGTTTGCGCAATGGCCTCAGTGGAGTTGGACGTTCGAGCAGTACTTGTCCTGCTTGGATCCCAGCTTCAGCAGTGAACTCCACGAGTATAGCCGCCAGCAGACACCGNCGAGAGAAGAAGAGTTTGCGCAATGGCCTCAGTGGAGTTGGACGTTCGAGCAGTACTTGTCCTGCTTGGATCCCAGCTTCAGCAGTGAACTCCACGAGTATAGCCGCCAGCAGACACCGGTGACTTACAGCTTGCTAGAGGATGGTGCAAAGCAGCGATCGAGACTACTGTATGGGATGCTGAATGGGTTGCTGTACGAGCGTGGCCGTCGGTTGCTGCGTTCGATACAAAACCAGAATGGGTTGCAGGCCTGGAGACTTTTGAGCAAAGATCTGATGCCCAAAACTCGCAACCGCGTTCTTGCTTTGCTGCGTACCATCAACAGCTGGCCGAGCTTTGATTCCAGGCAAGGACTTGCGCAACAGCTTCTTCGCCTTGAGACCGCTTTTGAGNCTCAGCTGCCTGACAGGTCAACTGCGCCAGCATGCCAATGTCACCATTTCGGATGACAGCTCGTACCGTGATTTGCGTGAGCTTGTGTTGCGCTGGGATGGTGCAAACACAAAGTGGCAGTCCAGTGTTGCCTCAAGCTACGGGCTGAATGATGGCAAGAAAGGTTTGACTGATGTTGGTGAGCCTGTGCCTATGGATGTTGACCGTGTCAATGCTAAAGGTGACGCGAAGGGCAAAGGCAACCGAGGCAAGCACAAAGGTGCCAAAGGTGACAAAGGCAAAGGCGGGAAGCAAAAAGGCAAAGGAGGCAAGGGAGATGGTGGCAAGAGCGACAAAGGCAAAGGCAAGGGAGGAGGCAAGGACAAAGGCTCGAGTGGCAAGGGCAACTGGCCCTCAGTGTGTGGATGGTGTCACAANGGATGGTGTCACAAGCCTGGCCACTTCAAGAGGGATTGCTATCAGTACAAGGCCTACATGCAAGGCCATGAGAAGGGTGCCAGGCAGGTGCAGGCCAGTTCGTCAGCAGTGTCCGAAGCAGGCGCAAGCACAGTTGCGCCCTCCTCAGCCAGTGCACTTCAGGCTCAGCAAGCCAAGACAGGTCACCCCAATGTGCGTCGAGTTGTTGCCGGACCACTCTTGTTTGACATGTCAGACCTGGAGGATCCAATGACATTTGAGCCCAATGTACGCATGGTTACTGTGACTGCGCCACAGAGTTTTTCCATGGATGCCCAGGATGACGATGATGAGTGGACTCTTCCGCCTGAAGACTATGTTGCNGATCCAATGACATTTGAGCCCAATGTACGCATGGTTACTGTGACTGCGCCACAGAGTTTTTCCATGGATGCCCAGGATGACGATGATGAGTGGACTCTTCCGCCTGAAGACTATGTTGCACTCGACTTACTGCCAAGCCCTGGCCCGGCGTGTGTTCGAGCAGTGACGAATGCAGGCCACTGCGTGATCATCGACTCCGGTGCCGATATTTCGTGCATCCCTGAGACTTTTCAGTTGTGTGGCCGAGCTCGAGCTCGTTCCGGCAACGTTCACGTCCTACGAGTTCCAGGTGCAATGCAGGTGCAGGCAGAGCGTTTGGTTGACTTTGTTTTGCATGGCGGACAACAACCTGTTGTAATCCGCGAGCGTTGCATTGTGGCCAATGTGACGCAACCCTTGCTGAGTCTTGGAAGGCTTATGCGTAAAGGTTGGTGGCCCGTCCGTCAAGGTCAAGGTGACAACGCAGGCTTAGGTGCCATGTGCCTCAGCCATCCTCGGAGTGGCGCTCAGGTGCCCTTGATGTTCAAAGGCTATTCGTTGGCCGTGAATGCACAGATTCGACGTGTCGGTAATGAGACGCGTGACTTGATCTACCACAACCCAGGTGAAGGCGATGCCAACGACCAATCCGAGGAAGATGTGAGTGACGGTGAGCTTCATGCAGGGCTAGCCAAGCCCGGCCAGCAGCAGGTTCGTGATGCCAACAGCCAACAGCAGGTTCGTGATGCCAACAGCCAACAGCAGGTTCGTGATGCCAACAGCCAACAGCAGGTTCGTGATGCCCACAGCCAACAGGTTCGAGATGCCGACAGCCAACAGGTTCGAGATGCCGACAGCCAACAGGTTCGAGATGCCGACAGCCAACAGGTCCATGGTGTTAGGTACGATCAGGTGCAATACCGTGCCACAGGTGAGGTCCGTGAGGTGTGTGCCACAGGTGAGGTCCGTGAGGTGAGCACAGGTGCCATGCAGGTTGCATCCATTCAGGTGCGTCTCGAGGCGAAGGCGCTAGATGCCATCGAGTACGGATGGCAAGTTGGTGCAACAGGTCACTTAGTGTGGCGGGGGCGTACGAGTCGGTTTGTCGACCCCAGTATGATGGCGCCCACAAGCTGGCCGTGTCGCTCGACTTTGTTGCAGCGCAGTGGCACCTGGTTTCTGCTTGAACATTGTGTGCCGTGGTCAGAGTTGAAGGACGTTGAGGCAGTGCTCCCAGGAGGTCAGGTTGCCGAGGTAATTTCATTTTTGCACGTGCGGCTTGAGCCGGTTTCAGAGATTGGCGTGCAGCTCCCCGCAGGCATGTCCCAACCCGAGGGCTTGCCAGATCCAGATTTTTATCATTTTCGAGGTGAGACGGACCAAGCACCTGTCGGGAAAGTTGAGCAAGATCGTGTTGTCCCTGAAGCAGAGGCTATGCAAGGCCTCGAGGATTCTACTGCAGGTGCACACGATGCACATCCGATGCCTACGCCACTGCCCGAACAGGTGGAAGCTGGAGTGCCAGCAAGTGATGCGGATCCACTGAACCTGGATGGTGTTGTGATTTCGCATGAGTCCAGTCTTGCGGTTCTGAAGGCCGCTGCAGCCAAGCTCAACCTCAGCACTGCGGGCTCTAAGTCCTGCCTGTTTGCGCGCGTCAAGGGCTATCTTGAGAAACAGCGTTTGGCCCTAGAGCCCTAGAGTTGGAGCTCGCTGCCGATGCCGAAACCACCAGTGAGCGACAGCCTCGCGTCCAGCCCGTGCCAAAGCCTCCAAGCGAGGCAGAGAGGTTTCTTCATGAGTGCACCCACCTGCCTTACAAGCCATGGTGCCCTCACTGTGTTAGCATGCGAGCAATGCCTGACCGGAGTGAGTTTCTGAAGCAGAGCACGTGTGATGTTCCCGTGATTGAGTTTGATTTCAGTTTCACAGGCTACAGCTTAGATGAAGGCATGCATGGCCTTGACAGTGTGCCCGCGGAAGCTCAGCGTGCACTGAAGTGTCTTGTGGCACACGACAGCGCTACTGGAATGATTGCGATTCCATGCGAAACCAAGGGTGACACCAGGTACTTGGGCATTGAACTCATGAGGTTCATCCAGAGCCTGGGTCACAGTTCAGTGACTTTGAAATGCGACAACGAGCCCTCCACGCTNTCATCCAGAGCCTGGGTCACAGTTCAGTGACTTTGAAATGCGACAACGAGCCCTCCACGCTGACTTTGCAGCGTGCAATCGTGACGGCCCGCCAGCGGCTGGGATTGCAGACGTTGGTGTCTCGGTTTTTGTGAGAAGGCCATTGACTCAGTGCGGAAGCTTGCAAACACTTTGCTTGATCAAGCTCGGTCCCGCACCCACCTTCCGCTGCCTACAACAGATGTGCTGTTTGCTTGGTCGTTTGTNCGTGATGTTCCGGTGATTGAGTTTGATTTCAGTTTCACAGGTTACAGCTTGGATGAAGGCATGCATGGCCTTGACAGTGTGCCCGCGGAAGCTCAGCGTGCACTGAAGTGTCTTGTGGCGCACGACAGCGCTACTGGAATGATCGCCGCGATTCCATGCGAAACCAAGGGTGACACCAGGTACTTGGGCATTGAACTTATGAGGTTCATCCAGAGCCTGGGTCACAGTTCAGTGACTTTNCTGACTTTGCAGCGTGCAATCGTGACGGCCCGCCAGCGGCTGGGATTGCAGACGTTGGTGCAGAACCCCGCAATAGGCTCCAAAGGTTCTCTCGGCTTTTGTGAGAAGGCCATTGACTCAGTGCGGAAGCTTGCAAACACTTTGCTTGATCAAGCTCGGTCCCGCACCCACCTTCCGCTGCCTACAACAGATGTGCTGTTTGCTTGGTCNCTCGGCTTTTGTGAGAAGGCCATTGACTCAGTGCGGAAGCTTGCAAACACTTTGCTTGATCAAGCTCGGTCCCGCACCCACCTTCCGCTGCCTACAACAGATGTGCTGTTTGCTTGGTCTTTTGTGCACAGTGCGTGGTTGCTGAACCGATACAGGGTTATAGGCAACATGACAGCCTATGAGAGAGCGTGTGGAGCAAAGTACAGCGGTCGCATTGCACCGTTTGCCGAGCCAGTTTANTGCTGAACCGATACAGGGTTATAG
Organism: Symbiodinium sp. clade A Y106; assembly: GCA_003297005.1. Classification (NCBI taxonomy): domain Eukaryota; class Dinophyceae; order Suessiales; family Symbiodiniaceae; genus Symbiodinium; species Symbiodinium sp. clade A. Next base: position 54,863 of record BGNK01004020.1, read on the forward strand.
GCAACATGACAGCCTATGAGAGAGCGTGTGGAGCAAAGTACAGCGGTCGCATTGCACCGTTTGCCGAGCCAGTTTACTGCCAGCTTGATGTGAAAAAGAAAGGTGACAAGAAGTGGATGCTGGGAATCCTGGTGGGCAAGTCTGCCATCAATGATATGTACATCGTTGCTGGAAAGGATGGGATCAGACTCTCTCGATCCATTCGTCGTGTGGGCCAATCTTGGGAGCTCGAAGTTCAGCTCTATCGCGAGCTGAAAGGCTTTCCTTGGGACTATGGAAGCGGTGTGATTGGGACCAAGTTTGTGGCAATGCCAAAGCAGCGACAGCCTGTCGTCGAGCCGCTTCCCTCTTTAGTGCAACCTAGGTCCCCCGATGAAGCGGCGAGTGAGCCGCCAACACCNCCGGCTACGCCGTTGGGCGGGGCCGGGGCTATGGCGCCTCCAAGGCGCAATGTTCCTCCACCTGAGAGTGCTCGGGCAGTGCCAGATGAGAGTATGATTGGCGCTGCAGATTTGTCCCCAGGGCCCAATCCAGCTATGCGTGTCGAGCCACCGAGTACGCCTGAAGCTGAACTACCACCCTTGAAGAAGCTGCGCATCCGTGCCGTGACCTTCGGCGACCAGTCCTATGAAGTGAATGANGAAGCTGAACTACCACCCTTGAAGAAGCTGCGCATCCGTGCCGTGACCTTCGGCGACCAGTCCTATGAAGTGAATGACGAGGGTGAGTTTGATCTGGACCAGCCCGACGGCTGGCAAGTTGAGACCAATCTTTGGTCGGCGAAGTCCGAGATGGACTACGGTTTCACAGTGGAAAAGGAGGCTGCTCCCGAAGAGGAGGTGGCCGAGGATGATGACAGATTATGGTTTCCTGACAATGG
>BGNK01004021.1:6205-26181 GCA_003297005.1 Symbiodinium sp. clade A Y106
GCTCTGTCTCACACATTGCACTCTCAGGAACATTCTGCTGAGTTCAACCGGGACAATGGTGTTGACCCTGCTCCCGCTGCCAAGGGCAAACCCAAAGCCAAAGCAAAACAACAACCGAAACGTGGGATCCAGGCAATGCAGGAAGAAGATGATGAGGAGGACCACAAGCCGCTTAAGAAGCGAGGTGGAGCCAAGAGCAAGAAGTGATTGCATTGTGATCCTACCGGGTAGTTTTGCTGCTGTGACGTTTGTGCATCGACATGACGTGCAAAGTTTCAGACGGACTCAGGCGCAGGGGAGCTTGTGTCATCGCAAAAAAACACGCCCGAAGCACAATTGCAGCTCTGCTGCCCAGCATGCCCACACTCTCCAAGGCCAGCTCACCCTTATGTGTAGCCAGGTCCCGGTCCTGTGGGTCGCAATCTCGCTTCGCAGATTAGCGGGGGCGCTTTCGCCTCAGTGTGCGATGCAACAATCTTATTTGGGATCCTCTCCTTCCCCAATTTAGCAACCTGGGCGACCCTCTTGCAGGTTCCTTGCCGGCGAGTTCTGGAATGTGCTCGGGCTGTACGAGAAAGAGATCGGCAGAAAGGTATTTCCACTGAAGATCCAGCAAACTGGCAAAAGCCAACCCGTGTCATTCGGTCCCTTGGCCAACGCAGTCTTTCCCGTGGCTAATTCGTTTTGTAGTATGGCTGCAACAGTGAAGTAGCTGGGTTTCAACATCCCACCCCAGGCAGAAGCAACCTACGGTGCTTTTCGGAAGCACGGACTTTCCCTGGGCGTGACAGTGACTAAGAGTGCTATCGGCCACGAACCCGAGTACCCATGGATCAAGCCTAGTGACTTTATCCGGTACATGGACGAAAGCAACAAGTTGGACCTATTGATGGGAGATTATAAGTCGCTTGAAAACCTCGGTCCGGTGCTGGAGACATTCTGGACTACCAAAAGGTTGCACCGTCCCACGAATTTTTCCAGCAAGCGAAGGCTGGTAAGCCGGATCTGCGCAGGACTCTACCTTACTACATCCATGCCGACGAAGGCAGAACCCTCAAGAAAAAGGCTATCTTCCTGATCCAATGGCAGGTTGCTTTCGGAAAGGGTGTGGGGCGACGCCTTTCGGCCGACGAACTACGACAGAAAGTCAAAGACTTGAAGTTGCGACCCAACTTCAATGGTCATGCTTACACGACACGCTTCCTTGCTGCCACGATGCTTCGTTCGGACTACAGCGACAGCCCAGAAATGTTGGAGGTTCTGCTGGAGCTCATTGTCGAGGACCCCGCTAGCCTTGGCTGGCAGGGTATCCAGTTGTCTGTTGGTCACTTGTGGATGGTGGCCCTCGGCAACAAAGGCGATTGGTCATATCTGGTCGATATTGCAACTTTGACCAGGTCGTATCGGAACTGTCCGAAGCAGCCAAGCCCGAAGCAGCCAGACCGTCACTTATGCTACGCTGGATATGATGGGTATCCTTACGAGGATGTGCCGCTTATTTTGCTAAACATGAATGAGACTTCCCGTGTGTACCTGAATAAAAATCCTAAAGCCCTGCAACCTAAACTATAAACTCTATAATTCAATATGCCCTAAACCCGAAACCCTGTATAAACCATACACCCGAAATCTTATGAACCCTATATAAGCCCTACAACAGAGGTCTGAACATCCTGCATTCTTGCAATCCATGCCGACGGAGGAGCTGCCGTGGGACAACGAGGCGGCATTCACGAGACTACTAATGTACGACCAAACGGACAAAGCATCGTTTCACCGTCCAGACATATGGCACAACACGCAACTTGGAATAGGGAAAGCCTTCGCTGCAAATTCCCTCGTATGTTTTCTCGAATGGTTTCATGGAAACGGTGTAGAAACTGGATGCACTGGCCACGGACTTTCTTCAGTACTGCAAAGACCCTCGTCATTGATTATCATGCGGGTGGGGAACAACATGGTGCCTTTTCGACGTCTGATCATAACCTTGACTAATTAGCCTTACCGAAACCTAGCCTTTTTGTAGGGTCTCAAATTACAATTCTTATTGGGTCCATTAAAATTGTATATGGTGGTTTAGGGAGCCCACGAAGAACCGAGAATTGTGACAAACGCCAATAAGCCCGGAAAGGACACGAAACAGCAGCCTTACACTCAGAAGATCTCCAAAGACACCCTGATCTGTCGATCTTTGAACGAGATGCCGGATGGACGTTGGCACAAAGGCAGCACCACGACCGTCATATGCAAATATGTGCAACATCTTACGGAGACACAAGTCGATCGTGTGTCTGGCTGCGAAGTCAACTGATCGCTTCTGGGCTGCCTCAAGCTTTTTTAGGATTTCTATTGGTGAAAACGTGTATAGGGTTACAAGAATAAGCTGTTGCCGTGCTTGAGTGATCTGATTTGGCAGCTGCAGCCTGAATACAGCCATGTCCGGGCTCTACCATGGAGATGTCTGGCTCACTGCTGCGGAAGCCAGACGGATCGGCCGGTTGGGGCTGTATTTTCTTCGGGCCTACTAAAAGCTTGCCTTCATCTTCTACCAGCATGGATACCTCAGATTTCCGACTTTCCCAAACAGCCTATATGCTGTTTCATACCTTTCATGGGCTTTTCATGTCGACCAAATCCCTTGAGTACGTACTGAACCCGGTCATAGAGTCGACTCCGATGGACGAGGACTTCGTGGGCAAGGTCTCGCGAGCGAGCCGACGAATGGGGGCAGATCAGCAAAGCTGCCCTTCAGCGCTACCTAGTGCAATGCCAAGTTGTATGGAGCAACAGACTCTACTGATGGCAGGATGTCGCGGCAATGGAAAAGCTTCGATTGGCATATGGTATACAGACACGCCCGAAAAAAACCGTAGACGACAGACGAACCCAAAAAAAGCGTAGACACCCAACTTCTTGCGTACCCGACTTCGTTCCGAACTCGAAACCTAGTTTGTTGCGGGGGACCCCAACAAATTGTAGGTTTAGGGTTCCTTAGGTATGTAAAGGAACATGCAAACAGTCACCAAATCAGTCCATCAAATAAACAAACAAACGAAGAGCTGAACAACTAAGTTACGAATCAAAAAGCAAACAAAAAAACAAACAAACGAACACAAGACCACAGCAGCAGCATCAGAAAAGGTGGCTGCTTCGAAGTGGGCTTCCTCTATCCCCAAACGATCACACCGAGTTGGGCCAACAACTTCTCCGGAAGTACAGCAAAGAAACCCACAGCATGAGGAGAAACAAATGCACGAATCCACCTCTCGCCATATTCATCGAAAAAACTCACCTTTCTGAAATGCTGCTTCAATGGACCTCCTTGGCGACCGCCGCTTCGGGCCCCGTGTTGGGGCCCGATGCCTCTCGCTCTTGAATGTTCTTAGAGATGCAAGTGGTTTTGCTAAAGCAAGAAGCAATACATGGCGTATCCTGTGGCCTGTATGACGTACGGAGATAGCATTTATAGGGTCCATGCTTTCAGAAAGGCCAGCAGCGGCTGTGCAAATATGCTGGACTACAGGGCCCTGGACTTTGCTCACTTGGCGTTGAGGGCTTGGTATCGAGGTGAGGGTGCTCCTTATATCTGAGACTGTGAAAGTGCCCCATGCGCATGCAGGGGTCTGCTCACTTCAGTCCGTAAGAAGGCTTTCTGGATTTGTCTGTCCTGGAACCGAAAGTCTGAAAGACACTATGGCGCAAGAACGCGAACTAATGCGACACATTGAAAAGCGTGTTCAAAGGGACGTGCATCGGCCTGATCGACGGATCTGTCGCGGGGGGGCGCCTAGCAACCAGAAACAATGCAGCTGGACAGTGCTGCTAGAACCAGATCCGCGTCTGCAAATGATGACCATACTGGAACCAAGACTACTCCGCACGCATATGTTGGACAGAATATCCGCGCGTGTGATAGCAGCAAACTGCAGAACGGCTCTACTAATAGTATACGGGTAATACGGCACAACACGGAGCATAGCAAGCTTATCGGGCAGCATAGCAAGAATGCGCCACACGTCAGCAGATTCGCAGAACAAAAGTATCCTTTTGTGCACGTTGCATTCAAAACCCTGAGCACTCGGACAGCGTCCTGATACCTCCTGTCCCCAAGCCCTGCGTGCCTGCTGAGCGACCATTTTGGCCCACTTTATCCAGATCCTTCCCAAACACGAAAAGCTGAGCTCTTTGAAACCGCCGTCCAAAGTCTAAACATTGACCATGTACACCTGGAAGCCGTTGGCTTCGCCCTCAAGCATGCAACAGGAGCCTTCCGATGCAGTTCCCAGCCTACAACTCAAGCTTGCAGTCTGCTGAAGCCTTGCAACCCGAAACTCCTCAATGGTTTAATGGCAAGACCCAAAACTCACACACCCACAGGCTGAGAAGCACATGAACGGCTTAAAACCCAGACGACTCCCCACGCCCTTTGCTTGGGCGACCGAGCTCTTTGGCTGTCGCCAAACGCCAAAGCGGCCTCTCTGCATGTTGCGCATGTACATATGTGTGTATGTGGAAATGTATGTATGTACTGTATGTATGTACGTAGGTAGGTAGGTATGTATACAGTCCGACCGGATGCGGCCAACAAACTTCCGATACTCTGTTGTAGTCATGCCCAGATATAAGAACATGAAGGCGTCAAAAGTCCTGCGCATCCGCTTTTCCGCGAACACATAAACCCGTCTGCACCTACAACCCTGCACTCCGTGCAAAGGCTGCTAAAACCCTTCCGGTGTCATTTGGGCTTCGCCCAAGCGACTAATTACTCCGCTCTGCGCTTGCGATCCTGCACTCCACGCCAGGCTACGCTAAGCTGCAATGCGGTCAACAGGACTTCGTCCTTCGACGGAAAAGACTTACACTTGCAAGCACTTTGCGCACATAGACTTAGTGTGAGAACGCTCNCCTGCACTCCACGCCAGGCTACGCTAAGCTGCAATGCGGTCAACAGGACTTCGTCCTTCGACGGAAAAGACTTACACTTGCAAGCACTTTGCGCACATAGACTTAGTGTGAGAACGCTCTAACTCTACAGAAGCGCGGCAGTCGTTGCCACAAGGAGTACCTTGTCGCGCCTCTACACCTTGGTTTCTTCAGCGGCCTTGATCTCTGACGTCACCTCTTTAGGTCCATGAAACATGCCGCCGTGCTCCGCCCAGTAGTAGCAAGGGCTCAGCAATGCCCAGNACGTAGCCAGCATGCACTTGGAAAGGAAGCAAGGGATCATCGATCGGCCGGTAGAAGCAAAAGCCTGCAATGACAGCTCCCAAATTTCCTCCAGCCCCAACAAGGGCAGACACCACGGCTAGCTGGGGCCTGTTCATAAAAGGCACGATGCCGTAGCTGGTTCCCTCTGCCATCTGGACAAACAGGGAGAAGCACACAAGCACGGCCAAGGCCACGTACCACGGCTGGGAGTTGTCCACCAAGCCGAAGCAAAAGAGNAGAGGAAGATTGCTTCAAAGAAGAGGGACAAGAATTGCGCCCAGATGCGGCCGCGGAATCCCATGTACTTGAAGAGGATGTCGCTGGTGATTCCACCCAAGGACCTGGCCAAGAGATTCTTAATAGAGTCGTTTCTAACTCTCAATCACTAAGCATGATTAGCCAACACCGGCCTGGCAAAGAGGTTCATAAGGCCAAATGCTCCTGCTAGGGCAGAGGCATCTGCCGCATCCATCNGGAAGTAGGTCCTGAAGTGCGTGGCCAACTGGTTGTTCATCGCCAGCTCCGTGCCGAAACAAGCCGAATACCTGGCTGGCAACAGATGAAGTAACCAGCATAGGCAAACAACATCATCCATGCAGAAAGCGTTGACTGGTTGTGATTAGGCCAGCAGTGCTGCATGGTCATACTGGCTACTCGCTTGCGAAGCAATTGGCCAAAGCCATGCCTGTTTGCAGCTTGGCCACTGCATGATCATGACAAGTACCCGGAAGTCCGAGCACACTTCAACGTAGTCCCACAGGGATGGCTTCTTAGTCTTGCCCGTAACGGACACGTCGAACCTCTTNTGCAGCTTGGCCACTGCATGATCATGACAAGTACCCGGAAGTCCGAGCACACTTCAACGTAGTCCCACAGGGATGGCTTCTTAGTCTTGCCCGTAACGGACACGTCGAACCTCTTTGCGGTGGGGGTATCCCAGCACAGCAGCTTCAAGCATGCCGCCGTGATGATAAAGAGAACGGCAGGCACGATCATGGCCACTCGCCANCACAGCAGCTTCAAGCATGCCGCCGTGATGATAAAGAGAACGGCAGGCACGATCATGGCCACTCGCCAGGCTGTGTCAGCTGCCATTCCCGAGCTCACCATGGGGTTAAACAGGACGCTGATCATGAAGATCTGCGTGACACCACCGCCCAGATTTCCCCATCCGGCTGCTGTAGCGTTCGCAGTCCCAATCACATTGGGCGCGAACATCAAGGAACACCAGAACTGGTTGGTCACGAAAGTGGCTCCTTCACAAGGGCTGAGTGCTTTCAACAGGACGCTGAAACAGAGCTAAGAGATACATGGGTCCTGCGCAACCGATGAAGAAGCGAATCAGCGCGTAATTCCAGGGAGCGGAAATGGCCGCGGCCATCGCCACCCAGAACGCTCCGAAAGTGAGCAGGCTGGCTTGCACGTTCACTGGACCGAAGCGCTCCAGGAGGGTGCCCAGGGCGATGCGNTAATTCCAGGGAGCGGAAATGGCCGCGGCCATCGCCACCCAGAACGCTCCGAAAGTGAGCAGGCTGGCTTGCACGTTCACTGGACCGAAGCGCTCCAGGAGGGTGCCCAGGGCGATGCGAACGAAGATGGTGGAAGCAACAGCGGCAACGCCTGCGTTCGCAATCATGCCATTGCACTCGGTTCCCGTGGTGCACACACATTTGGCCAGGACTGAAGGCGCATACGGGCTCTTCTCTTCAGCAGTCGCAGTGGCACTGCTCATGACCTCAGCTGGAACTGCTGCACAGTCCGTGATGACGTCACCATCCTTGACCTTGCCATACTGGCAGTACTCCAGACCTGTCTTCAGGCTTTTGTACTTCAGATAGGCCGGCCGCAAGGGATTCTCGGCGGGTGGGAACTTCTGATTCTCACACATATTGATGCTGGTGGCCACCTCCAGCCCCAAGGGGGCAAGAGCAAACCAACCCAAGAAGGCGAGGAAAAAGGAAAAGACGCTTCCCCAGAACGCTCGCATATGTGGATTNCTGCTGAACAGTGCCGCAGATGCGGAGCAGGGGCAACTCCGTTGCCTTGTTGGATTCATCCACCTTCAACTTGAAGTCCGCCATGCTTACGAGTTCCCACAGAGAGTTCTACCTGAGCCCCCAAGCGCTTGAGCCGGCTTTGGGTTTGGGGTTTTGTTGTACAGTATAAGCATCTGCACGTTTAGAGCCATGCAGATTCACTTCGCGATCTGTCATACCTGTAACGCGCGAAAGCGCAAATCACGCAGCGCAAGACGTCCGATATGTAAGCTTTAGAACTGTCTGATTTGAGGTTTCGAGCTGCTGCAACTCAGTCCCGGACCGTAGCAACAATGATGGGATCTGTGCCTGACAAAGCCCGAGTGTCATGAGGAGGCTCTGGCGATCAGCCCGACATTGTCCAAGCAAAGCCTTGAATTCACGCTTGAAGAATTGTTGCGTGCTCCACAGACACTCATACTTCAAGATGACCAAACCCGTCCGCCAACCCACAACAGACTTCACCCTCCTTCGTGATTGGCCTTCTCTCCAGAGTCGCAGCATAATTCAGCCGATGCGGTATTCCCTTCTCCCGGAACAAGACCTTCTGCCCCAAGCCGTTGCCAATGCCAAATCAAAAATGTCGAGCATCACAGTAGGCATGAAGATTGAAGCTCAACTAATCACTATGTGGGGGATTCGTGAACATCTACCCGAAAAGATTGACCAGCAAACTACAAGAACTTCGATGCACATGCCGTCGTCTGTTTGGGCTGCTCCTGAAATTTCACAGTCAGGGGCATCTCCCTGGACGGTTGTTGCGTAAAGACATGCCAGGGCATAGGAGGTCATTCTGCTGCGGTTGACGAGATTTTTGCGAACGCGTGGTGAGTTGTGACAGCAGAATTGCTCTACTGTTCTGCGCTCACAACTCGCCTGCTGTCAGGCAACATACAGCCTGCAAAAGAACCCGAATCACCTTCATCAGTCCTTCGGCCAGGTGCAGACGGAAAGGCTAACCGGGAACGGTGACCATGCATAGTGCATTGGACACCCAAACTTTCCAAGTGCACGTGCTGTACAAGGCTCTTCGCCAGCTTCTGTGCAAGGTGTTGCCGGAAAGCCGCGGCTTCTCCTGCAGCCGAGAGTCCGTAGGTTATGGTGTCTTCAGTCATCATCTCATAACAGATCATCTCATAGCAGATGCGTTTCTGCGGATTCTGAACATTAAGGTTCCACGCCAAATCTTTGCATTTGGCACTCACCCGTCCTCAGCCAGCCTGAACTCGATTTTCCCCGGCCTCACACGAAGCATTGACCACGACGACGACGATGCAGGTGGCTCTGGCTGCTGCTGCTGCTGCTGCTGCTGGTGCAGTTGGTGCTGGTGCTGCGATTGCCTTGATGATTGCCAGACCTAAACGGCGCTTGAAACATGAGTTCCTGCACGGCTTTCAGGGCAAAGAGGAAAAGTAATCCTCAAAGCTACTTCAGTTTAGCGCCATGTCTTGCGCTTCGCGGCGCTTTCGCATCCTGATGTTTAGAATGCCTTGCACCACAAGATTTCGATCGTCTTCAGAAAGCATGGCTTGCTAGGCTGCCATGCCCACGCACTTTGCACAGGCTTAGGGTTCATGCCTTGGCCTTCTAGGTGAGCCCCAGTGGTGCGCACATCATCATGGATTGGGCACGCTGCACTGGTGGCATTTACGCGAAACCATTGTAAATGGACAGAAAACAACACCAGGACCAGCCCAGGCTGTGATGCGCAACAGACCAGGCCTGGAACTGCTTCGTGGACTGTGGTGGGGAGAGCGTCCACGAAAGCCACAGCCTAGGGTTTTGCAAATTTTTGCACGACAAGGTTCAGAGTAAGATGGTAGACTTCTCTGACCTATCAGGCAACTCTACCAAGAAATTGGGGTGTCTAGGGCTAAGGTGGTGCACGACGAACTTGATGACTCTGAAGCTTTGAGCATGCTTAGCCTTCGCCTGTAGAGGCCACGGAGCTTCTCGGACCGGGAGCAGTTGACGATTCGATGTGGCGTCTGCTTGGGAACCAGCCTGTCAGTCTCGACTCTGCGGCACGGTATCAACCTTTTTGGGCAAACACTGCACAGAACAATGCACTCTCGCAGAGACTCTGTGAGGCAAGGACACCGTAACACCAGGAAGGAAGTCCTGAAGCGTGAGACAGCACGTGTAACCTCACGAAGAGGGAGGGCCGAGTCAGGAATCCTTCACCACGTCTCCGCAGTAGATCGTGCCAGTGCCCGCCACGCAGCGCAAAACTTCCTCACTGGCTTCGTGGGCATGCCAAGGGACCTTGGTATGGACTTCTTGCACAAACGCAAAGTCCCGTCTCAGATCAAGCCTCCATAGCCCAGGGTCCCAAGCACCCTAGCTCTAGCTGAGCTTCATTGATGTTCGAGGCAATTGCAGGCATGCAGCTTCGCTCCCCTCGTCGATGGACTGGTCTCCGCAAGACATGGCCTCTCTGATGGATCTGGGCCGGCTGCTCAAGTTGCCAGATGGTTGAGGAGCTTTATCGGCTTGCATGTCAATTGGGCAGTGAGCAATGCCACCATGCAGTGTAGGAATACAGGCCAGCACAGATCTCCTCGCAACAGACGGATAAGAAATCATTGCGTTTATGTAATCTGTGTCTGTGTCTCTAAGCAGCCTATCATTGCCCAGAATTCTACAAGATGTGATGGATTAGGACTGGACATAGCCCCCCCAAGAGGGCTGAAGCACACGGAAACAACCTGAGCACAAATGTTCGTCAACACTCATACTGCATCATACAGCTATGATGTCTTACTATCAATGGCTACACTGAGTTTTCCCGCAATCTTCCTGCGACAAACAGCGCCTCACCGATCGAGACCGTGTAGAGCGTCCTGAAGTCGCTTCACATCTTTAATCACGGCACCAGCCTCATCCTCCCAATCTCACTACACCACAGAGCTGGCAGATCCCGCCGTCTGCGAATGTGCAGTTCACAGGCCGAAAGCCCCCAATTACGAAGCGAAGGTGGTGTCACCCACCTCGGATGCTCGCCCTCGATTCGCGTCGGCTGGCCTGCAGGCCGCAGCATGTTGACATCAAGACTTGTGACTCTATATAGCACTACTGTACCATGCTAAGATTTGAAGCGCTGCATGCAGTGATGCGAGGTGTAGGGCTTCCTGCTTGAAAACCCGTGTCTACGGCCATCATTACCCGACCTGCTCTATATCACTCTATATATGTTGCATGGCACAGCTGGAAAGACAGGATATACAACTACAGGTGTTCACCTGACCTGGAGCTCCATTACATTTACACTGATGTCATCTATGCATAGCAGGACAGAGCCCGGATACCTGCACGTCTTCCCATCCTGCTTACCACCAGATAATTTACGACAGCCTTCAGCTACGTACCCCTTAAAGTACAGTTAGTACGGACCCTGAATCCGCAACCTTTCACTTGTATTCGTTAGGCTCATAAAGTTAGTAGGGAAGCTTCGCAAGAAAGCACGGGCAGTCACGTGCCTTGGATCAAGCGATGCTCCACGTCCAGCGGCAGCACAGAGGCAGAAGCAATGCGCAAGTTGCCTTTGGCTGGGTTGTGAGCATAATCATATATAACTTATTAACGGTGGGACTCTTGAAACAAACCACTCATAGTAGAATCAGTAGAAGCTAGAACCGGTATGACAAGTATCAGCATACGACGATCGATTGGCAAGCTGAGCTGTTGAAATGCCCATAAGAGTGTTTACAACGATGATGGCATCATTCAGGGTCCCACACAAGAGCCGGATTTGCCGCCTCGGTCTGAGAGGTCACCCCATTCTGAGGGTTCACCCGATTTCCTGGCGCAACCGGCCCGAATTTTGAGGCACGTAGCTGCTAGCTTCTTCGACATCCGGACAATCCTCGAATTCGTGGTCTGGCTCCAGGTACAAGTAACATCCTAAAGAAGGCTTTGCACAGCTTGGGCTACAGCCCAAATCGTGCCAAACAGTGTTTAAAAACCTAAATCCCAGACCCAACCGGACGCCGACTTGGTCCGACATGCCGCTTCCCGATTCCCCCAAGCACTCAACTCAGGATGCCTCCTCACCTCTGGCTCCTATATTCTAGTATATGAACAGTATGTTATAGTATGCTTTTTGTATATTATAGGATATTATACGTTTCACATCATTGGTTGAGGATGCCCAGGAACATCTTACTTGATATGCACCCAGTTGCAAACACGCCCCGCGGCCGTGCCAAGAGCTCGAAACAGCTGCGACAGTGCAGCTTGAGGCATCGCTCTGGGAAAGGCTGAAACACAAAAGACGTCACACCATGAACACAAAACTGCGCGGAATGTATTCATGGATTCGATGGAGGCCAAAGTCCCTCAGGTCTTGCTGGCCTGAAGCCGAGAAGCTGAGAAGTGCATCAACACGACTGCATCTCTGCGTTTAATAAGCCATTTAAGATTCACAAGTGATTACAAGAACTAGCTTGCCCTCCTCCGTGGCAGATTGCCAATGTTCGACTTCGGCGGGCCATTCCCAAACTCCCAACCCTAACGCGCAACCACAAGCCATGTGTGTTGCTCTCTAAATGAGATTTAAGGACGCACGAGAAACAGCAGTGGGTGAGCGCTCCAACCAGAGCAACTTATTTATTTACTTATATGTATGTGTGTATATATATATATATATCATATATATATATACATATATCATATATCATATATATATATATGATATATATATATATATATATATATCATATAATATATATATATATGTAATTACATATAGTTTCAGATACAGATGTAGGTCCAGAAGTATCTGTACTCTGGTAGGTCAGTATGCAGGCAGGCAGGCAGGCAGGCAGATAGGGAGACATGTGTATATTGATGGCAGTATCCTTCTGTGTGCACTGGACAATTCGTGTCGACACAGCGGTATCGGCCTCGACCCGGCGAAACGCGGAGTCCAAGGCAGTTGCAATCACGGAAACAAACTCTTCACCTGCCAGCTTTTTGATTCCTTGCAAAGTTTAGGGCACAGGGCCAGGAGTGTATCCTGGATTGCAGGTTCGGCCAAGGCCTCAAGCCCCCCTCTCTGGCCACCATTACCCAATGGTTTGGTGTGCAAGAGAGCCTCAAGCTCGAAAGCACACTCACCGAATACTCACCCCAAAAATCAAAACTCAATTCATGCTTGATCCGCTCGTGCAAGCGTGCCACCGGCGACAAAGCCACCCCAACAGAAGCACGCTTCCGACAGGAACCTGAAGTCCTCATCTTCTGCAGGCCGCCTGAGCCCCAAAAACCTAGTATATTATCGTATATTCTAATATGTTATAGTATGCTATAGTATATTATAGTATGTTATAGTCATAGTATATTCTGGTATATTACAGTATGTTATAGTAACCTAAAATCCCTGAGGCTCTACACTTCCTACGGTCCTAAGCTATCTCAGCTTCCCTAAGAAGCCGCGAAACAAAAACTAAACTCAGACCGGTCCATGGGCCTAGCCCGTCGCCCGGAGCCTCTGTACCTGGCGACTAGTAGTCGGTAGCCGCTTTGACAGAACTTCTAGCAGCTAGCAACAAAAACAATCAGAATACTCAACAGTTGGCTTCCAACAGACTTATGATCAAGGTCTCAGTGGTTCTCTGGCTGTGAGGATTGTCGGGCTTCCTGCGGCTGCAGGATTGTGGAGCGGAGGCTCTTTGCGTACAGGAAGCAGCTGAGACCCAGCAATAGTTGGGAGTTTCCGAAAATAGGGGGTGCCTTGTTTTCTATTTAGGGTACTATATTAGGGTCCCCTATTTTCGGAAACGTCCAGTTGGGGACAAGGACAAGCAACTCGCGGCTGGTGGACAAGCTGCTCTGGCGGTTCTGAAGCCTGGAAAATTGCCTTACTACCCCAACAAGCCACAGATATAAAAGGTTAAACTTTCCGATTCCTACAAAACTACAAGAACCCACAAGAGTTTAAAGGTTGGGTATTGGGGATCTAAGCTGCTTTGCCAGAAGACCTAGCGAGCAGTAGTTTTGCGCGCTTTCACGGTTGGCTTCCTTGCAGCTAGGACATCTTTCTGTTGCGCTGTCCCCAGAGCCCTCGAAACCTTGGCTACGCTGTTTGAGTGTGCATGCTGAGTTTACGGCACACAGGCGCTCTCATAAAGTAACGTGTAGGTGATGCTTTCTGAGCTGCAAATGCTCAGACACCATCAATGATACTGGACTTCCAGCTGAATCCTGAAGCTCTGTCGCGATTTTTTTGTCGGCGCTGCTGCGACTCTCCAGAAGGTGCTTTGCCTGGCCAAGAAGAGGAGCAAACGAGGAAGGTACGTTGGAGGTGGGAGGGTAGCGGCAGTGGCAGTAAAAAACACAGCAATGGTCTTGAGCAGCTGCTCATGATGGATCATTCTCGCAACATGGCTATTGTAGCCAGATGGTAATGTTGGCAACCAACAAGGCTGCAGCCTTCGGGGATCCTGCCGCAGAGCTTCGCCTCAGACCGATGCGAAGCTAGATCCTTTCTGGGTTCAGAGCACTCGGGTTAGAAGCTATGTACCTTCAGCGGTTGCTCCGCAATCCACCGTATACCATGCAGACTTTAGGGCTCATGTTGAGTGAAGCCCGCAACCCGGAACGGTAGAGAGACCTCGTCAATGCTGAGGACATGGACCCCCGCGGCAGCCGTAGTCTCCGATGGATCCTACTGAGCTGTCGCATCCCCTCACGGAAGCTCGTCTTCACGATTATGGTCCTGCACCAAACTCAATATGTCCAAGTACTGCAACCACACAAAAAATCTTCCACCACTACAATACAAACTTGCGAGAATGAAAAGCAAGATGCTCGAGACTGTTGACGTTGTTGGAGTCAGGGGTATCTGTCTCGATCCACAGGGCCTCTAACCAGTACTCCAATTATTTCCAGCTCAACACGATCACTCGATCATTAACTCTAGACTCCCATTGAACCCTGAACAAACACGACAAAACCCTCTCTGCTCTGTACTAACAGGCAGCAGACGGTCGAGGCTCGCCTTTTTCTCGCCTCGACCTGCACGACTGTGTTGGCGTTCTGTCTGCGAACGAACGGGTTGGAGCAACAGAACCGTTTTCAACGGCGCGCTCGAACAAACCGCTGCTCGGACTGTAAAGTCGTCAGGGCGGGCGAGGCGGGACTTGAAAAAACTTTTCGCCGCGCCGGCCAGACTCGAGAGGTAACATCGTCGAACGGGTTTTGTCACTAGATGCACACGTGCACTACCAGACAATGGACGAGAAGGACTTTTTGCGGCCCAATGTCTGCTTCGCTTCGCAGCAGTGCCCTGAAGAATCGTCGGCCCCCGCGGCTGCGCAAGCTGTCTGCAACCTGAGGGCAAAATTCAGGGTCTAGGGTTTAAGTGTTTAGGGTTTAAGTGTTTCGGGTTTCGGGTTTACGATCCTTTAATAAATTGTCTTTTCTGGTGATGTTTCAACGGCTTTGGTTCCGAAGAAGTTTGGGGGGTGGGTCCCGGTAAAGGCAATAATTCGGCCCCAGCAGGACCGACAGTGGTTGGAGCGGGCCACTACTAGTACTAAGCTTCCCGCCACTTTTCGCCAGCGAGTTCCGGTCAACCTCGCCTGCAGCGTCTGTCGCTCACACTCTCACTCTCTCGCTCGCTCTCGCTCTCTCTCTCTCTCCCGCTCTCTCTCCCGCTCTCTCTCCAGCCACGCTTCACATGTTCCATCTCTGCATCATCGCTTTTCGTTTACAGTACAGAACAAGTCCTGCTTCAAGTTCATTCAATCCAAACCCATGCTGGCAGAGGCAGCAAATTGCAACAAAGACATATCAAACGAGAGGGCCTGCCCAGGACGCGAACACGTGCAACCATGATCAATCAACAGGAGTTGCTACAAATTGGAAAGGATCCTTTGAATAGGCTGGCCAGCAAATGGGGCTATAACAGTTCCTGATCGGTTCCCGCGATGCTCGGGATGCCCCCGACATCCCATGACCCAACAGGCATGGCCCATCCACAAACTCAAAACAGCCATCGTCGCGACGCGATGAAAGTCGAACGACCGGAGCCTCTGAAACACATTCGATCCAGTATGCTACGTGTTTGACAGGCTGTGAAAGGCAACCTAGCTGCCCAGGACAAGCAAAGCCAAGACCAACACATTATATCACAGAATCCCCTCGTGCAGCTGCGGCGCCGCGGAGTCCACCAACCTTGGATTCATATAGGATACTAATACGAAACCATGGTGCAGAGTTGGATCCCTGAAGTTGGACGACCCTCAGCTTATCTTTAGTCCGATGATTCTGGCACTGATGCGATTTAATGATGGCAGCACGGTGGTTTACACAGTAGCTCAACTGTAAGTCGTAATCCTCACAAGGCTCTCCTCCGAGAGGATGATGCCATGAGCACCAGTGGTACTGAGTACTGCGAGCCTTGGATCTCAAGGCCCTGGGAGCCTCCTCAAAAAGGTGCCCTCTAATAGCTAGAATAGGGCCTTCGGGGCTTTGGGGAAAAAATTCTACGCGGTATTTGACTATACCAAGGCGTCCCCTAAAGAATAATGTTGGGAATTCAGGCTTCCACATTACGCGTCTGACCTCCGGACTTTTGGGTTTCACAACTTGGCGACAACTTGCAAACTCCAAGAGGCCACTTCTGCAGGAGAGATCTGGGGAAGCGACAGCAACTAAGTCAAATCGAGCCCGTACCCTCCAGAACTGATGGAAAGCATCCCTTGCTGTCGAGATGCGAGCCGGCGCGGCGGAGCGAAAGCCGCCCGCTGCTGTCGCTGCAGAGCTTGCGCCTTTGCTAATCTTGCTGTTGATGTTGGCAACTCCACGACTATCTGTATACAACTGCTTCTCTCTTCGATTTCAGAATTACTGCCCCGGCAGTCATCGAAAGATGGGGCCGGGGCAGCGTCTCGCGGAGCACTGGCGAGTCAGATGGGTTCGACCTCAGGACGCTGTGCCAAGATGTTCTTGCAAGGCGGAATGTCATTTGGAAATCGTCTCACATGAGCCAAGGGATAGTTCCATTTCTGGTGATCACAATAACGCCAAACACACACAGCCCGTTGGGTAAAAATTACCTGTATCAACTCTATCAAGTTCCGGTCTACTCCGACTACCTGGCCACCTCGCACTACCATGATCGCAGATCAGCCAGGTGACAAGAGCGTGTTCAGCGCGAAGGGGTACACCTTTCATGGCTCGGCACGTCGTCAGCGGGCATGCATTGTAATGCAGGGCAACACAAACATGTCTCAGCAGTGTGGCAAGACTGTGACATGTACAGGATGTTGCAACTATATTTTCTGAGCATCTTGGACACAACAACGGAGATACTGCCGCGTCTGCAGAACAATCAATCCCTTGAGGTGTGCCTTCTGCAGGATGTTGAATTCCGGGTCCACGGTTCGTGCCATTCCTGGTCAGGCATACCCGCGGGTTCCCCGGGTTCCTTAAAGGGGTCTATAAGGGTTCCTATAAGGGATCTATAAGGGTACTATAACAGCACAACTTCGTCGGCATTCCGCCACAGGGGCCCAGACATCTCCTTGCTTTGCAATGTACAAGGGCACTTGTCCTTGTTTGTGAACAGCGCTTGGACACTAATGCCTATTTGAGCCCCTATAATACCCTTATTTAAGCCCCTATCATACCCTTATTTAGGCCCCTATCATACGCTTCTAGGCCCCTGCAATACCCTTGCCTTATTTAGGCCCCTTTTGTAAGCTCTGCCCGAGCCGCGGCCTTCCAAACAGCCGAGCGCCCTCGCGTTGTTCAAGAAGTAGGGTGGCAGTTGGAACTCGTACCTGCCAGGTAATAAAAAGGGGCCTATAGGGTTCCTAGGGTTCCTTTAACGGATTCCTATAAGGGATCTGTAAGGGTACTATAATAATAGGGGCCTTGAGAATTCCCGATACTATTCTGGGGGTTTCGTTTTAGTTATAGTACAATGGGACCCAATACCCTATTCTACTAGTAATTATTAAGGTATAGTATGGTATAGTAACCCCGAACCCTGATATCCGGGCAAGAGCCTTTCGGATCCTCGAAACACGAATGTCCCTATGAAGAGTTTCAAACCCGTCAGAGGAGCCGCCAAAACGATACAAAGCAGTTCCCAAACCTGAAACCCAAAAATCCTTCGCAACAGGCCTGTCCCATGATTTGTGCACACCACACAAACTGAAGACCGAAAAGCTGCCAGTGACAGAGACGCAACGCACCTCGGGGCAAGCAGGACCAGCCTCAGACGGCACGAAGAATCGTCTGAGTTTTTGATGGATAGCTTTGGGGTTTCGGGCTGGAGCCATGGGGTCATCTCCCCTGCGGTCGTCTGGCGATTTTATATATACATATATATATATATATATATATATGGTCACGCGCTCCNCCCCCCCCCCCCCGCCCGGGGGGGGGGGGGGGGGGGGGGGGGGGGGGGGGGGGGGGGGGCTGGCGTGTGGCTAACTCGCAAGCCCTTCGCAAGCAAACCGTAAACCCTATAACGCAGAGCGTGCCCCTGTTTCGAGAAACCTTAATTTGTACTTCAAGCCTTACACCCAACCCTAAACCTCACCTAACTGCAGGCTCTAAGCCTAAAGCAGAACATACCCCGCAAATCCTCCCTAAGCCCCTTGTCGACTCGAAGCCTTATACCTTGTAGCCGCAAACCCAAAACTCAAAAGCTTAAGCTAAACCCTAAACCCCAAAACCCCACAACCACCCCACGGGGAAGAGGGACCCCACGCCCGTCCCGGCAAGGGGGGAGGCGGTGAAGGGGGGGGGGGGGGGGGGGGGGCGGGAACGGCCAGACACTGGCCAGACGCCTGACCATAATACATACATACATACATACATACATACATACATACATACATACTTTTTGCGACAAGGTTGGGATTTGGTTTCCGGCTGTTCAGCAGAGGGACTGCGCCGGAGGCATCTCCAGGGGCACATGAAGATTTCAGCTTCATTGCTAATATAGGGGCCTCAATAATTAGAATAGGGTGTTGGGGCCCATTATACTATGAAATGAATAAGGAACCCCCAAAATAGTATAGGTAATTATTAAGGGCCCTACATTGCGGGAAATCATCCGGACCAGGGCCGCGACTGCTCCAACAAAGCTGCAAAGCGAAGTGAAGGCACCTGTACGAAGAGCGGTCGTGGAAGCCGGAATTTCATGGCACATTATGAAACTCAGATTTTTCAGAATAAGTTTGTGTATCTTGAAGGAGTGGGAACAGTGTCACAAAGTCATCACCCTGACATACATAGGAGCCAAGGCCTGACATTATCTTAAAGGTGGTCTGTGAGTGCAATCCTCGATGCGGCGAGACCTGGCTGCACAGCAGGCCGCACGAAATCCTCCGTAAACGGTCGTCACGAAAGTGCTTCTGAAAAGTCTGAACCCTGTGGGAAAGGTCTATGGTAAACCTCGCATTCTGGTGCCCCCAAACGACAGGCAACTGGCAAACCTGACGGCGACAACCGAGGTCAACGTTTGCCGTGCTCGAAGAGGATCACAAACCACGAGGATGCGCGCTCCAGAGAGTCATAAATCACGGCTTCGGGCTTCAACGGCCTAGCTGCTAGCTTCGGGTTTCAACAGCAGTTATATATATATATATACATATGCTATGACATGGTACGATATGATATGATACTATACGCCACGAAGTAAAATATACAACAACACAGTATATAAAGTGAGGAAATATGAAGAATCTGGAGTGTGCATAACCATGTGTGTGTGCACATGTATGTCAGCACGCGTGCATAGGTTTGTGTATATATAAATATGTATATATGTATTTATATCACATGTGTATATATATATATATATATGTGTAGTATACTTACATACTTTGTACATGTGTATACATACATGAGAATTTGTGTGTATATATATAGACAGATAGATAGATAGATAGATAGATAGAAACTCATATTAACATTTATTTAGTTCTTTATTCGCCTATTCGTCCCGCCTCTGCTCGGGAGCTCTTTGTCTCCGACGGGAAAACCAAGGCCTCCTGCGCTTCAAGCTTGGGCTCATTGGGCATAACCAAGGACTTTCCATAACACTGCCGACCGGAAGCTAGCGCATGTGATGATGTTGAAGGTGATGGTGCTGGTCAGATTGTGATGATGATGATGATGATGATGCAAGACGTGCGGCATGGCCTTCGCAGCTAGCTCGATATCCCTCGTGAAGCTCGCCAGCGTGGCGGCCTTGGTGCTGTCGACCGAAAGGGGACCCACAATAGTAATAGTCATATATGGTCACGCACTCCGCGGCCACCCCCCCTCCCCCCCCCTCCATGGTCTATGGTCCAGGATGCCCCCCCTCCTGTGGGATGGAGTGTGGGTTCTCTCTTCCGCCTGTGGGGTGGTTGTGGGGGTTTTGGGGTTTTGGGTCTAGCTTAAGCTTTTGAGTTTTGGGTTTTGGGTTAAAAGGTATAAGGCTTCAAGTCGACAAGGGCTTAGGGCCTAGGGAGGGTTTGGGGTGTAGGTTCGTTGGGGTTGACAGTTTCTGTCTGGTTTAGGCTTAGAGCCTCCATTTAGGCGGGGTTTAGGGTTGGGTGTAGGGTTTGAAGTTCAGGTTAAGGTTAATAAAAGCAGGAGCAGGCGCTACTGCGCTACGTTATAGGATTTATGGCTTGCGCAGGGCTTGCGTACTATGCTGGCCTGGTCTGTGACGCCTGGCCGTTTTTTTCAGCTGCAGCTCCAACAGCCCCCACCCCTCTCCGC
>BGNK01004021.1:26256-61635 GCA_003297005.1 Symbiodinium sp. clade A Y106
GGGGGCTGGGAACGCCAGACGCCTGACCATATATACCAGGGTTGCACTGCGCCTCCATCATACTCTTAGCAACGCTGACGAACACATCCTGCGTCCAGTGCTCTATCGGTATAAGGACTGATCACAAACGACAATAGTGATAATCGGAATTCCGGAAGAGGATCGGTGATGATAGCAATAGTACTGTAACAGAGGTAATAACAATATCAACAACCGCAATAGCGACAATAATAGCAACAATAGCACTAGTAAACACAAGTAATAGGAATAGTAATAGTAACAAGAACAAGCATACTACTACTCATAATTTCATGATACTGATAATGATGACGGCAATGACAATGGAAATGACAGCAACAATGACAAACATACTCAGTTTAAGTAAGTGTTTACAACTGGACAGGTTAATAATACATTATGCAATAAGAACAAAAGTACAAACCCGTAGATCCTATCACCTCGACTCACTGGGACTCAGACATCTGCGATGACCCAATCGGGCAGGAGCATGAGTGCGTTGAAGAGGCTGGCCACATCCACCCAGCGCCGCCTGGGTGCTGATCCGCACGACGGGGCTGAAAGCCGATCTAAGGCTTTACTCCCGCTCAGCTGTCGCACTTTGGTCTTCAGGGGAAGGGTAATTCGTGATGGGCTGGGAATGTGCGGTTGCGCCCTTGGCAGGTTCCTACAGTTCCAGTCATTGTTTGTAAGTGCTGACGTTAGCGGGTCCGTGCTAGCTCAGTAATGACTGTACTGCAAGCTTGAATCGGGCAGTGGTCACCCACGCCGAGCTTGAAAGCTGACAGTTTCGTCCCTACTTATAAGACGTCGCGCTTCCGTAACTGGTGCCGCTATTTCACCAAGTATGCTGCTCACGACCTCTGAAACAAGACGTGTCCCCAACGTCTCCACAGCCGAAGTCGAAGTCTAAGCCGCGGGCTCCACCATATACATGACGGCACAGACCAAACCTTCACGCACCTGACGTAGCTTTGGGGCGTCACTTGATTTCAGTCCGCACTCGACGAAAACATCAATACTGTATGAGACCTTTCCCAGCAGTAGCTGTCAAACAGCCCTTTGTTCCCGCCTGCAGCCCCTACGGTACAGACACATGCATGCAAGTCAACAGTTAATGTAGGGCCCCAAAAAAGCACACAAGCAAAAATAAGAATAGGGATATCCCATATAAACCCCCTTATAATGAAGCCCAATAACGTAGGGATATCCTTATAACATGCTTATGCTTATATCCTTTTTGGTCCCTAATAATGGGCCGAACTCATCGAACTTGAATGAAAGTCAGAAGTTCACGAAACTTATCCGGCCATACTGAATCTGGCCTGCAGGGGCACGTCGGCAACGAGCCCGAAGTCTAAGTAGACCTAGGCCAGAAACACCACGTGAAGTGGTCCAGAGCACACCGCACGCTGCTTTACGTCAATCGTTCATCTATGCACTCCGTCAGACGCAAGCGCGGCAACTCAGGCGCTTGTTCAAATCGGCTAAGAAATGAGACTCTCCATCTCTCCGTGTATCTTGTATGTGCATGTACGTGTGCATGCATGCGTGTGGCATGTCTACTTTTCTGACAGCATATACGCATACACACGTACACCCAATCCTATCATTGTCCTATATTATTGTCCTGTCTTTACCCGCGAACAGGAGACAACACCCTAAAGTCAAGTGCCTTACGGTAGAGCGATCTCTGTACCCTGAGCTTGTCACACGAGTGCCCGGCTAGCTGACGCGATGGCCATGAAGGCCTGGACACAGGCCCCGGAGAACAGCGTGAAGCTGTCCCAAAGGTACTCTTGCAAAACAAATCTTGTCACAGGGGAGTGAGGCGGTGGGGTATCGACTTCGCTTGGTGTCTGCATCGAGACCCACGTAAACTACATGCGTGCATAAAAATTACTGTTTTTTGTTTGTAACTATGCTATGATGCTCATTTCCACGGGCTCAACACAACGCACACCGATGCACAGAGGAACGTTGCATATGTTGCCTGCACTTCGCAGATTTGCTGGCTTCGAGGCGCATTTGCCTATCGCCCTCCCTACTTCGTCCGTCTTCGCAAACTCTGCAAATGTATCTGAGAGTTGATGGGAGAAGCCCAGACACTCCTGCTTGGAGGGCAGCTGCGCGCATCCCCAACAATGGGCCCCTGGCAAGGGCGGAATCTGTGCTGATGCTCCGACGGTGCCTCTCTAGGGGTCTCGGCGCACAAATTCAGTGCTCGCGTCGGTACGCAGCTGCGATGAAGCGGTTTACGGAGAAAGCAGACAGAACAACAAGTGAGGAGCCTAGCAGGGTACACAAGCAAGTTGCACAGCTTGAAAACCAAGCAAATGACTGTGTCGGTGGAAGTTTGCACAGGGGCCGACTCTATTCACACCTTGTAGGACGACAGAAAAGCAGTCCGACAGCCTCAGGCTGGCAGGTGGTGCCTTCTGGTCACGAGCGCTATCCTAGTATGACAGTATGACTGCTATGGTTGTCGACTACATAAGAAGACATACATAAAGTCCGAAGCAACATAACACTATAAGAAGCAGAAGAGGGACAGAAAGTACATGGCAAGAAGGAGAACAAGAAGACACGGCACAACAAGAATAATACAAGAAGAGCAACAAATTACAACTCAGAACAACAGCAGCAGCAGCAACAGCAACAACGCGACGACAGCGACGACGACGACGACGACAACCACAACTGCAACCACAACCACAGCCGCAGCCACAGCCGCAGCAACAGCAGCAGAAACAGCAGCAACAACAACAACAACAAGAACAACACCAACACCACCACCATAACCAGAACCATAGCCATCGCAGCCACACCAACTGCAACCAACCACAACCGCAACAGCAACAACAACCGACCGCAGCAGCAGCAGCAGCAACAGCAGCAAGAGCAGCAGAAAAAGACAGAACGAAGCAGCAAGTAGGACAACGGAAACATCCCGGAACTAGAGCATCGGAGACGAAGAAACAGTCTTTGGTTGTTTCCCTTTCCCGAAGTTATGAACCATCACTTCTGCACCAACAACTTTTGTAGAAGCCGAAGGTATGACTTCGTAACAAGGCATGTTACCGCGCAGACACATATTAGCACTTCATCCCCACTGATATTTCAACCTCGGCAATACTGAATACTGCGAACATACACAATCCCGCTATGCAGGCACAAAACAGTTCGTGCAGCCTCTGAAAAAATGATGCAGGTCGTAAGAGCTATTTAGTAAAATGGGTCGAGACCAGCATAGAAGACTATGCTCTGCGCACCTGGAAAGAGCAAGCCGTGTCTGCAGCTATCTGAGAGAATCTTGCAGCAACGAGCCATGACAGGCTCGATGGAGGTGTCGAACAAAGATGAGAATGATCATGCATACACCGGCTGTTATAACTTACAGAGCATAGGCACAAGGAGTACAGGTCCTTGTCATGAGTCATACCTGATGTATTTTATTCTGTTGGCTGCCTGCCCATCTTATCGCCTGCTGCCAATTAATTCAGCTGACCCAAGACTGAAGGAACCAAAACAAGATCGAACCAATGAAGCTCTGTGAACCTACACAGTACACCTCGAATGATCCAACCGGCCGCCTGACACCAACTCCACAACTTGCAACTACAGGCCTGGCGAGCAGGCACAAAGCCTCAAGCAAACCCATACAGACTCGAAGCTCCAGCATACAAGAAAGCCCTCCGATCCGTATGGGGGCTTCCGAAAATAGGGGACCCTTAAAAGTACCCTAAATAGTAGGATCCTTATTATAAGGACCCCAAAACAAGGTACCCCTAATTTTCGGAAACTCCCATATGGACCCTGTGAAGCGACGCCTTCAACAGGTTGCCCCCATGCGGATCCGTGTGCATCACGCCGGTACCCAGCAGCTGCCTCGGAAGTGCAGCGAAGGGTCACCCCAAACCCCAAACCCTCAACCCTACACCGAGTCCGAATCCCGTGGCCAGATTGGTACTGAATGCTTCTCCAAACCTTAAGTTTCTCAGCTATGCGCGTACAGTCCGAGTGTATACACACTAGGTATACATGCAACAAGCCGGCAGAGGGCAATGCTGGGTCTGTCTTGGTGTGGACAGAAGGGATGGACAGTTAAACGGTGCTCACTAGTGGCTCGGCAACCCACGTCCGTTCTGAATTTGCTAACCTGTGTTATGCAGCAGCCAACCCCGAGATAGCAAAGACAGACGTGGGCGAGAGTACAAACTGTTGAAAACTTGATACCCAGTGCTGTCACTCTCCCGGCCAACTGCAAGGCACATGTCATTGAGCAGATGAGATGCGGAGTAGTCCCCTGTGCCACGAGAAGGGTTTCAAGCCTTCCGGGGTTCGCGTACGAGAGTCTCAAATTCATCGACGAAGACGAAGACGAAGACGAAGAAAGGTTCCGAGTTCAAAGAGAGCGAAGGACAGCTTTGTAATGCATGCACAATGATTGAGAACGCATTGGCTTTCCTGCTTGCCCAGGTCCACAGCAACTGCCCCATGTTCATGCTCGCAGTGGACCTTGCCATCGTGAAGTGCGGCGTTTCGGGCCCTGTCCCTTTTGGAGACTGAGGTGAAGACAGGAGGGTAGCAGTGATGCCCAGCTCAACCAAAGGCAGATCCTGAAGATCGGATCTTCCAGCGTTCGAGTTCAAGTTTCTGGTTCGTGAGTCCCAGAGTTTCGGGAAAGAGGGCTGTGGGTTTTGGCTGGTTTTGGGCTTTCTATCGAACTTTAATGTCAACGGGTGTTGGCGTTGGAGTTGCCATTGAACTTTGATGAGGGAGTGCTCGAGTTCTCTTCCTTTGGAGGGCAAGTACCTCTGCGAGCTGAGAGTGTGTCTCAATGCACATCTTAATGTTGCACGTGGTTAGGCTGATTCAAGCTGCCAGGTTCACTGAAGGCAGCAATCGAAATGGAAACCTCCAGTTTGGTTATTGGTGTACGTGGCATCATTTCACAGCTAAGTGTCGGAGATGCGGGTAGAGGCCAAGACCAAAAACTTGATTTGGCAATGAGAACCTAGATTGCAGCAAAGTCCTTCTGGGCTTCCGATTAGAAGGGGCCTGGGCATGATTCGGAGCTATGTTTCAGCCCGCCAGCAGTGCTTGAACCCCTCGCTCTCTGCAAACGTGCTGAACACAGCCAGGGGCCTCGCCAGATGCACTTTCAGCGACAAGGCGCTCCCCATCCACCCACCTGGGAAATTTTTGCGCGGTTCCACAGTTCATGTTCGTGGGGGGAAGCATGAATTTATATCGACGGGCCCGTTTCTCAGAGGGTGCGTATTGTCCTGCAATCCCCCTCGTCCCATGCTACATTCAAGGCGCAACTACGCTCAACTTTTGCGGCTTCAAGAATAGTTGACCCAGTGGATCCCGCCCTCTAAGTTCTAAGTCTTCGGGTCCGACCCAGTGCACGGCCCAAACATCTCATCCCCAAAATGAGATTTCAACCTCCGGAACCTGACACCCGCACCGCTCGAGCGGCCATCTTCCGAATAGCCTGTTCTACTATACGGGCCTTAATAACCAGAATAGGGTTTGGGGTATGTAATACTATACTTATAGTAAGGAACCCCTCAAAATAGTATCCTTTCGCACATGACCCTGAAACGCTCCTCCCTACATGGGAAAAAGCCCATCCACACGGTACATCTAAGACGCTCAGAAGGGACACCTTGCGAGCCACCGGAGGGCAAAACAACAAATGTTGACAAGCCAAGATTCCAGCTTCCACCGAACATTGGTGATAAAGGCACGGGTTTAAGACTAGACACCAGCTTTCCATCAGGTCACGGATCTTAAGCGGCTTAGGCTTTCCAGCTCGCTCTTTTGACAGACCAGTGGTCTAAGGTTTCGGGCCAGGGCTCGGAACTGAGGCGCCCACTCCATGACCAGAAGCCGACCTCGGACGCTTCCCATGTCGGGGTAATATAGGGGCCTTAATAATGAGAATAAGGTTTTGGGGGCCATTATAGTACTCCACCGCTCCTTTCAGGAGCCTTGTCATACCGATGGGCCTGCTTCAGGTCTGCTTCTGGTTGATGTTCGGAGGAGCCCTGCTTCGAGATCCCGTTCAGGGCGAGATGGATGGTTCAAGGGGTGTGGGTCGGGTCCTTCCGGTTTGAGACGGCTTCAGACCTATTTGCGCCATTCTTGGAAATACATTTAAGCTCATCATCCTCCAACGGTGACCACTGCGATGCTATGCGCATGCTTGCTTCCAGAAGCAGCAGCATCACCACCACCATCATCATCGTCATCGTCCTCGTCTTCGTCGTCAACATTGTCGCAGTCAGGCCCATCATCGGCCTTGCCATCGTCAACGACATCGTCAGCAATACCAAGCTCATCACCATTGCCATCGCATCTTGCAAGTACGCAGCGTTGCCCTTCTATGGCAGTGATGTGCACATAACTTAAAATCAAAACCAAATGACTGAAGACGCAAATGAAATCATGCACCATCCCCGCTACCTGCGCCAGAAATCCCCCCAACCCCGGGCTCCGAGCGGGAGCACAAGTCGGACTCCAAGTCGGGTATTTTCAGGCCTCAGTGAACACTGCACCCGTCTACTAAATTGGGTATATAAAATAGATAACAGCGGGAAAAGGAAGAGAAGAGAACAACGAACAACAACGACAGCGGTCTCGTTTGCCCGTCCAATTCTGGACTCGACAGCCCGGACTCTATATCCCCTTAGCAAAGCGCACCTGGTTTCGGAAGTCGATCTTGGAATTCGCCACCGTCACCTGGGCTCCAGGAATGTTGGCAAGGACATGCAAAGCAAGCTGCGAACAGAAAGCAATCATGGCAGCGGACACCATGCCGGGACTAGGTTACATGCACTGCTTGACTCTGCAGGGTCCTGTGTATACACTCATTCTTGAGTGGCCGGTAGGTATACGGCAGGATGCATGCACAGGTAGGTGTGCGAAGCCGGAGATTCAATTATTGCATGAGCTGGCGAACCATCCTATATAACAACTCTCTTGGGCGAGCAACCGTCAGCAATCATGTAATACAGGGGCCTTAATAAGGGGCCCATTATACTATATTTACAATAAGGAACCCCCCAAAATAGTATCGGTAATTATTTAAGCCCCTATAGTAACCAGATCCATGACAACCGACCTGAAGAGCCGCTTTAGGATGTTGGACCGTGGCTTCAGACCTAGTCGTGCTTCAACACCTAGGAGATAGTAGGTGCAACTAGGGTATAATTATTGGGGGAACATGGCCGGGCTATCATTCGATGAAGTTTACCCAAAGTGCGCCCGAACTTTGCTCAACTGAAGTATCCTTCATTACCGCAACAGGGCTCGCGGCTGCAAACGACAGCTTGCACTCCAACTTTTCGTTCGCACTGTGTTTGCTATGTTGTCTACTGGCGTAACAAAACTCAGGCGGACACCCGCTCAACAACCAGCAGCATATGTACGTGTGTGCATGCCCGCCGGCACAGATGCACAGAAACCAGAACCGAGACACGCAAACGGTAGGTAGATACGTCGGTCGGAAGGTATGTAGGATTGTGTAGGCATGTGCACATGTATGGTCCCTCCCCCCGTCCCTTAAGTACATTCCTCGACAATGGCTGTTGCCTTGGGTGGTCCATGAAAGAAGTCAAGATTATCAGCTGGAGTATTCTAGGTGCAAACGTCGATGTAACACCCGCCCTCACCCACAACACTAAATCAGGTCAGAGGAGTGGTATTTATGCACATGCATGCATGTACGTACGTACATACGCTCTGAGATACCTATGTATGTATGTATGTATGTATTGTATGCATCTGCATGTATGTACACAAGCATGCATGTATGGATGGATAGGTGGATGGATGGATAGGTATGCATGCATGCAAGTATGTATGCACGCATGCAGGTAGATATGAACATATTCTTCATTGTTCCATGCAATCGTGCACATGCGTGCGCGCGCGTCAGTGCGCATATATATATATATATATATATATATATGCATGCATGTGTGAACGGTGTGCTTGTGCATTCGGATCATACACCCTTAACGATACCTCATACACAGAAGTTGGCGCATTCTTTGCGATGATGCATGCCGATGCATCGGGTAGATGCCACGACAGTGTCGAGAACTCCCTGCCACGACTGCTGGGGTGTCGGCTGAAGAACAGGTGATAGGAACGGGCATGAATCGCGTGAGTGCATAGACTAGTCCTGCCCTAAGCCATCAACACATGCGAAGGCCCGTGCCATAGAGGGATGCGAACCGCTGCGCATTTCGCGCTTCACGTCGGTAGTCCAGCTCCTCCGTGGTACTAGTAAACTTCAGAAGTCAGCATGATCCTGCCGAATATCATTGCTAGTAGCAGTTGTCGAAGTATTGGTAGCAGTACTATTACTATTGCTAGCAGCAGCAGTAGCAGCAGCAGTAGCAGGAGCAGGAGCAGGAGCAGTAGCAGTGGCGGCAACGGCAGCAGCAGCAGTAGCAGTAGTGCTCGCGGCGGCCGCAGTAGCAGTAGGAGTACAGGAGTAGGAGTCGGAGTAGGACAAGTAGTAGTAGCAGTAGTAGCACTAGCATTGGCAGCAGGAGAGTAGTAGTGTTAGTCGTAGTGGTAGTGGTATAGTGGTACAGTGGTCTGGTGGTATAGCTTCACAGTAAAAACTGGTGGTATCGTGGTATACTGGTATAGTGAAGTGGTATCGTGCTATAGTGGTATAGCAGCATAGTGGAAGTGGTAGTGCTCGTGGTCGTGGCGGTGGTGCTTGTGGTAGTAATGGTGTGGGAGTGTCGTCGTCTCCTGCGTCCGGTCGTCGTCGTCGGCGATCTCGTGGTCGCCAAGATCGAAGTTGCTCGCGGGGCAAATTCACTGAGGCAGCTGGCCCCTCTGATGAACGGCTTGGTGGGACTGGAAACCTCCCTTTGTGTAGCGAGGAGATATCTGGGATCTCATGAGCAGGGCAAGCATACTCAGGGTGATCCTCGAAGAGACGCGAACAAAACTCATCGACGGCGCCAACAACCTAAGCTGAAAAGCATGCATGTGTAAAACGTGCAGCCAGAGCCTGCCACTACCGGAGTGAATGTCGTGACCTGTCGATTTATGTAACCAGCTGTGCAACGTTCTTCTGCCTGCACTCTTCCACTTCCGATGGCAGAAAGACTCAGGCACACGTCCGAACAAGAAACCAAGAGCATGCAAGAGCGCAGCACTACCAGCACCACCTCCGTACCACCTCCACCGCCGCTCCTCCCCACCTTCATCGCTAAGTGGTTCTGCGATTCCGACTGCTGCTTCCTATGGCGAATCGCATACTGTTAGATCTCGTGTGTCTACTTATACTTTCAGCCATTGTTCGTGCCAATGACTGGCACGGGTCGTGAACTCGAAGATGCAAGCTTCTTTTCAGCAGGACCTTCACCGCCTGAACCGGATCCGGCAGTCGCCAAGATTCGCCAAGCCCCCAACATCAAGCGCGGCTTCTGTCAGGCGACAAGAAATGAAGGCCAAGCAGCATTCGCCCGTATGAGCTGCTCACCACCTCGGGGAGTCAGCTCGAAACTGGCTTGCACGCAAGTTCGAGGCAGGCATGACGAGTAGACCGACGGTAGCAACTGTGGCACTTGCGGCAGTCTGTGCAGACCAACCCGAAGCAGCGACGTCCGGCACCACAAGACGAGGACGAAAAGCATAAGTAAGAGCTTCATGCCATAACGCCACAACGATACGAATGGCAATAGCAAAAGCAACGACCCTCTATGAGCATGTAATAAGACAACCCTGAAACAACACTGCAGCCAATTACAATGGACGTCTCCGACATGCTGTGGAAGGCACCAGGGCTGCGCAGGGCGGACAGAAACCTGGCAGCCAGCCTTCGCATCGACGAGTGCGGGCAGTGGATCAATGGCTGACTGTGAAATTTACAACCCCTTAATCATGCAACAACACTTTAGCTCTTGAAGCCTTTGCGACGAGGGACTGCGTTCGCTGAGACTCTGGGAACTGACTTGACTTCCAAAGCCCGCAGGAAAGCGCTACATGTTCTTGTGCGAAGGACTGGCCGTGATCTGTAAGTTAGGCTTACGGTTGTAGTTGAAATCCTGGGCGAGACACACGGATTTTATGTGATGCACCGATCATGGGCGTGCTTCCGATGGTCCTGGACAAACCCAGACAAGCTCCAACACTCCGAATCGTGGATGTTTCCCGCATCAACTTCAATGGCGGTATTCTAGCGAAATGAAGATGACGGTGGACATGCAGATGACTGAATGCGAAACAGCATCGTCAATCATCATCTTGTCGTCATCGCCGCCATCATATGAACAGTCGCGGCAGTCAGAACCAACATGATGCTGCTGATGTTGAGAAGGGTAATCATGGTGGATGATACAATGAGGCTAACCATGATCAAACGATGCCGACGAGGAGGATGACACCGACGACGGTGATGACCGCACTGATACAGTACTGGCGATAATGGCGCCTGCATTCCTGACTATACACCTGTTAAGTTGCTTGAATTAGGGTCTGGGCAAAGCTGGAGGGGTTGAAACTGGCATCCAATTCAACACATGGCATTCCCTAACATTGGGGCCTTGATAACATGAAAAGAGCTTCGGGGCATTATAAGGAACCCGAAATAACAATATTTGTAATGAATCACTCAGGCCCCTATGTTACATCCTACACCCCATAATTCCCCACACCCTAAACCCGATATCCCAAACTAAACCCCACACCCCACTCTGCAACACCCCAAGCCCCAACAGCCGAAAAGCCCCGATCCCTACATCATAAGGACCCTTATAAGGAGGTAGTTAGGGGGCCTTAATACCTATAAATAAGGCCTATTGCAGGAAGTGTAGTCCCCTACCCTCCTCCTCCCTACCCCCCTAAGGGTCCCTATCTAAACCCGAAACCCTAAACCCCGAACCCTAAACCCTGAACCCTAAACCCTAACCTCAAGAGCGCAGCATCGGCGGCGGCAAGGCGCCGCACCTCGGGCCGTTGCACCTCCGGCAAAGACGAAACAGGGCACAATGAGATGCGCTCGATAGAACTAGGGACATTTTAGGGTTTGGGTTTGGGGTTTAGGGATGCAAGGAATAGAACTAGGGATATTTTCGGGTTTGGGTTTAGGGATTAGGGATAAAAGGCACCGATTTCCTACCCTGTCTCAAATACCGCTGCTCAGCTTTCACGGATAGCCTTCAAGTACCTTGCATCCAAGCTTAGGGTTTACGAAGGCTTCGCAAATGCCTGTCAGAATCGGAGTCTCAGCTGCTCGGTTGCAACGGCGACTAGTGGCGGCAGGGACTCACCCCCTGCCCCTGTCTGCGGCATCCATATTTACGGCTGTGCCGCGAAGCAGTCTTTATTAGGACAACGACTAATGCAATTAATGATGACTAATGTTTCTCGCTTACTTTCCGGTTGTGAGGGAGGCAAGCGGCGTCAAAGAAGAGAACCTAGGATCGTGCCCCGCCCGACTCTGTTCCAGCCTCGGGCATCCCTACAAAGAAAACACAGCAATACAAGACGATATTTAGCTGCCTTCACGGCCACCCGGCGCCCGCGCACGAAGCCTGCTGGGCACAGTTGCAGACATCTTTTGCAATCTGTCAATGCAGGGAATGACAAGAGGTGTTGAGACTCTCAATCGAATTGTCCGAAGTGGATGCCTTTGTAACGTCGGCGCCATCGAGCAGCCGCACGAAGAATCATTTTCGGCATCTAAAGCGTGGATCGTAGTGATGAATGAGACTGTGCCTGAACATACCTCAACACTGAAATCAGCACTGCCAGCACTATTGTCAACGAGGGTCCGTCCAACTGCCCGCACCGTCACCTCCGCTTCAAGGTCGCTAGAAATAAGCCTATATGCGCAAGAGCAAAGAAGACTTCAGGCCTGGACCCCTGGCCCAGTGGAGTCCGAAATCCCAATGCGGCGGGCTCCAGAAAACACTGCCGCCTTGGTAGACTTGGCCCAGGGATGCCGCCGCAACAGGCTCGGCTTCCTGCAAGGACCTGATTCGATCAGGGCAAAGGTCTACCTTTTCCTCCCTGCTACAGGTTTAGGGTTTAGGGGTTTAGACGGTTTAGGGTTAAAGGGCTTAAGGGTGTTGGGATTAAGGCTTTTGGGTTTAGGGTTTACGACAATCAGCTACAGCCATCTGGGGACGAGTGCTTCTGCCTTGCTACTATCGCTGCTGACGGCTACAGGAGCTTCGGCTAGCATGATGCATCTTGCCCCTGCTGACAAAGAGACCTTGAACGTAGTGGATAGGTTTAACCGTTTAACCCATACACAAGGTTCCACATGATCCTGCAGGATATAGATTCCATGTCTAGCCTGCAGTTAGCACTGTCACAACCACAACTACTACCCCTCCTGCGCCTGCTCCTTTCACCCGATAGGGCTTCAGAAACTCTTGTTAGTAGAATTGGATTGGGAGTATGGTGTTCCGGACATCTTCAAGCACCACTTCGTGTACAAGCCTCAAGGGTGGTGGCTAAGTTGCAGCGCTCCTCCCTCTCAGTAGCTGTGCATAGCTCAGTGGCCGTTGCCCCGAGAGGCAGACGACAGCAGCTTCGAGGCAGCATGCTGGTCCTCCGAAGCACGAGAGCCAGTATGCAAAAGCTAAGAAGTCTTCTACGTAGACCCCCGGGTCGTATACATTGTTACAGTCAAATCAAGCACACTTCTTCTGGCTACCCAGCCCCTCCTCCGCGAGGGCCAGTTCTTCCGAGATGATTTCCAAAGCTCGCACTGTGTCAAACGGTGCCAGGTCGTCCTTTCTTGAGTTTCAGCGCGCTTCACAACAATGGACTTCTCTGGCTCCACGTTAGAAGAACTCCATTTATGCCATGACACTGCAGTGGTAAAACCCGAAAGCCAAATCCAACTAATCTCGGACTTCACATCTCGCCTGAAGCTGAACAAGCTCGTCGGCAATTTCCGATGTCACAAGATCAGGACCTTTGGGCTCAGGATCAGGTGGAGAGAAATTGCTAACAACTCTATGCTATTGTTTCTTGGCTAAGCGACCAAACAAAAAGTGTTAAAAACTGGCTTGTAGACTCTAGACGACCTCTACTGGAGTCTTACCAGGTGATGTGTGAACAACTACTTGGCGGCCGTCCGCACCTCTAAACGAACTCAGTTTCAAGGAACTCCGAATGCGGAACCTAGACTTCCGTGGTCTCTCGAGTCAGCATCCAGCAGCAAGAGATCTCCTTGTCACAACAACGGCGACGAGATGAGTGAGTGCCAAAATCCGAGGCCTGCGCGAGATGCCAGTGCCTGACCGAGCTTGATGTACCTTGTCGAAATAAATAATGGATGGCGGCATAGGGCTGTACAAGCTTGTCCCGGAAACTACGAGTATGGACATGCTAAATAAACTTTGGCAGATTGCTGTTTTTTCGTCTGGACCCTTGATCACCTGATACACGTAGCCGCGGCTCGGGAACCAAAGCACTTCAACCTTGATATCCTCAGCTCAAGATTGTCCCCCAAAGTCTCAATCCTGCCGCAGTCCCAACAGCATCAGACAGGGCTCCCATCAAGGACCAAGGTACGAAGGGCCCAACTTGCACAGCGTCGTCAACACCTGAAGGCACGATACGGACGGCACAGCTCAAATCGCCGATTTCCGAAGCTTTTGACGGTGTTACGCTTGGACCTCTATAGATTTGCTCGCTTACTTCTCGGTTGCTTGCTGCAGGTGGGCCTTTCGACAAACCGAGCAGTTCATTGCGACGTTTCAGACCTCCTTTCGATCTGTACCACCCCCGCCTGTGGTGCGACCTGCCGGCGGCAGGATGCCCAGGCCTCCCGCACGGGGCCGCAGCTTCAGGAAGAGGTCCCTTTATGGCGTGAGCTCAAGTTACAAGACTTGCCAACCAGGCTCAAGCACACTCAGAATCCTAAACTGGAGACTCGGAAAGTAAGATCTTCGTCAAGCTGTGATCAAGTCGGCCTGGGCAGAGTGTAGCTGATGCATCCGGGGGTGTGGGAGGCTTGAGGATCCCGCGGTCAGATGGGGAGTCATGTTGAGCACGGGCTCTTGGCCGGAAGCGATTTCCAACAGAGGCCGAGCACTGCACATCATGAATCGTGAATCGGAAGGTACCCAGCTCCGCTGGCCACTTTTTGTTCGGCACATGGCGGCGGTTCCCACTGGAGATGGTGCAATGCGTCGATGTCTGTACACGACTGCTACGAAAGCAGGCCACATGTTGACACACATGCCAGTGGCTGGCTTTAACAAGCCGCCGCTTGAACCTCGAGGCAGCAGCCTCCCAAGCAGGCACAGGAAAGAAACCAGACACAAATTCATCTAGGCGCGCTTCTTATGAACTCGACTCCATCATGAGAGGTTCTCTTTTGGCCCTGAAAAAGTGAGACCGCGCTGTCCCTTCCTTGGCTTAGCAGCCAAGTGCTTCGAGGACCGTGGGCCCGTTTGGCATCTGTGTTTGTTGGTATCCTACACTTTCGCGGCACACGGAGCTCCAAGATCTCGGTCATCCGGTTATCCTACAATATACGGTATCAGGAGCGAAGATCGACTGACGAAGCTATCCTCGTCGAACTTCCTTCAGTTTGATTCCTTGGCTGACGTGGTATGAGATCGTATGATTGCTTCAATACCGTCCCGTACATATTTACATAGTTAGTATTAGTATATACCATACAAGTACGCTACATTACATTCGTATCTACTGCGGGCAATATCAGAGAAAGCTCAGGATTTACAATTTCGAGATCGCAGACATGAGAAAGAGGTAGGGCGGGTGGGGGTCTCGGGGCTCCGAAGCCGCGCGCCCGAGATGCTTTTGTCAGCTCCCGGCTCTCAGGATCAAAGGGCCAGGTCCCTCGACGAGGCCCTGCGCCATTGCCCAAGGTCACATTCCTTGCAGGTTCAGAAAGGTGGTCTCTTGGCTTAAAGAGCTCACCTTCCCATCATTTCGATGCAGCATAGGCATAGCCCCGAGCTCCTGCCGTGGCCGCGCGCCCCGGCTTGTCTCAATCTGCCCCATGAAAGCCTTCTCGCATGTCGAGGCCCACCTCCGCAAAGTCCTCCTGGCAACAAAGATGAGGGAACCGTTACGGGGTTGTCTAGGTCGGATTGCAGGGCTCACTTGGCTTCAGTTTGGATCGTTTATACAGCGATGCAGCGATGCTGAGCTTTCATGGACTGGTGAACCGGAGGCGGAGCGGTGGGTGACCAAAGTCCAAAGCACAGTTTGGAGGCTCGGACGTGCAAACAAGGTCTGTTGGGCTTCGAGGTCTCGACGAACTGAAAAACTGCTCCCGGGCTCCTCAGATAAGGGCGGCAACCCCTTGACCTTCCTGAGCTCCGGACACACGGCACAGTTACTCTCACAGTTGCAACACCGAAACAGTTGTACCAGCCCTGCTCCATACTCCGCCCAAGGCAACGCAGTTGAGGACTTTCTGTGGCCCTGGTGACCAGCGGCCGTTTGAGGTTGAAGTTGTGCCACTCAGAGCGGCAGTGTGCCCGGTAGGCTGCAGCGTCCTGGCTGCAAAGGGCACAGCATCATAATTTCATTCTTCTCCTTCTTCTTAATCATCATTGTCAACAGCACCGACGCCACAATCAATCCCATGTCACATCATCTTCCATCACCAGATCATCATGGTCATGATTAGTCGCGACGCCACTAGTTGCAGCACTACTACTCGTTTGGGCTCCCTTAATGTAGCTATATTCTAAGTCCCTTCATGCAACTATATTACAAGGTACCCCCAAAACCCTTTTAAATACTATTCAGGTCCCTACAGGGTAATATAGAAGACTTAATAATTGCCTAGACTCTTGTCGGGTTCCTTATTATAACTATAGCACAGTGTACCCCCAAACCCTATTCTAACTATGAAGGCCCCTATATTATAGCACCTTTATAGTAACCCCTCTAGACCCCTTTAAAGGAACCCTACTCTACTTATCAAAGCCCCTACATTAGGGTTTCTAGGGTCGGACAGCCCGGGCCTCGAAATCGACTTGGCAGACGGAGCACCTGAAGCCTCCCGGAGGCGGATCCTCTAAGCCTCTAAGGCCTCCCTTAGGGCTTGGTACAGAGGTTCTTTTGAGGCATCCTTTAAGGGTTCCGTTAAGGGTTCCTTAGGTGCAGAGCGCTTTTGAGCTCCAGCCGAGCCTTGTTCTCTGGTTGAAGATGGCAGGGATTTGTGATACAGGTAGTGCTAGCAGTGAGTCGAAACGCATAAAACGAGACATGGTGCCGAAGTAACAACGCCGAAGCCCAGCACGGCTTCAAGTAGTTCGGGCTTCTTTCGGGCACCATTTGCAGCACAGCCTTAGACCCGGTCTAAATTCCTCAGACCTGAGTCTAGAGTGACTCTCTATCCTGCACGGGCCAGGTGAGGCAGCAGCGGAGCCACCAATCGGATGTAGCACAGAACGCCCGAGTAGAACGGTTGCCAGAAGAAGGCTCTGCTACTATACGGATACTTACTACAGGTCGTAGCGACTATAGACGAAACTTAACAACAATAACAACGCGACAACATTATTCCGACAGCATCAATAACAGTAGGTAAAGGCGGATATCATGACCTTCGCAGTAGCAAGAACAATGCCGACAGCACGCGAAGTATGCAGCAGCAAGTGCCATAGCCAAAAACTAAGAAGCATAGCCAAAGCTATTGAATTAACAGTTATCAGAGCAATCGTAATGAAACGAACGTAGACGGTAGGCCCGAAACACAACTTCGGCCCTAAATCCTGAAGCCTGAACTCCTTATGTACAACCCCTTGCTGAAAGCATCATAAGGCCATAAGGCCCTTACAAAGGGTAGCAGGCCCCACATCCTGAAACCTTACTATAGGGGCCTAATAATTTGAATGGGGTACTATAATTATAATAAGGAACCCCAAAGTAGTATACGTAATTATTAAATTAAGGCCCCTATATTACCCTGTCTCGGGGTCCGGGCCTTTCTTGGCCGAGGGCTTGTCGGCCACGTAGCCGCCGGTTGCAGGAGCGGGCCGCTCGGGCGGCGCTCCTCCCCGTTGCGGGGAACTTGCAAGCTTCAGAGGTTTGAAGCTTTGCAAAGCGATGAAGCCTAATCTATGGCTCCAAAATCCGGTTCGGAGGACCTGCGGACTTCTGGCTGCAGAAGCTCGTCGGGAAAGACGCATGTGTTATATGACACGATCCTGTGAATCGAAGTTCCCCCACTTTCTTGACGCAAAACAAAACCCCGCAAATATGGGATTTCCCCAAGAGCTTGACAAGACACAACCCTGCAAACTAGCATTCCCCACTAGCTCGACGCACAGCAAAGCCCTGCAAGTAGCAATTTTCCCAATATCCGGACGCAAAACCAAGATCCTGCCAGGCCCCAGGCCTGGAAAAACTTGCAAAGCGAAGTTTAAAACCACGCAGAAAATGAGCCCTCCGTTTC
Organism: Symbiodinium sp. clade A Y106; assembly: GCA_003297005.1. Lineage (NCBI taxonomy): Eukaryota > Dinophyceae > Suessiales > Symbiodiniaceae > Symbiodinium > Symbiodinium sp. clade A. The sequence continues at coordinate 43,715 of BGNK01004021.1, forward strand.
GGACACTACGGCTGGAGAAGTGGCGACACTTTACGCGCAACTCCTTTGGGCAGCTCGCTCGACATCTGCGTCGCGACCTCACAAAGCACCTCAGGTAAACTGCTAATGCATGGGAGTTTCCGATAATAGGGGACCCGAATATAGTAGCCTAATAGAGTCGGATCCTTATTATAAGTACGAACCCCGAAATAAGGTACCCCTAATTTTCGGAAGCTCCCACATTCTGGCAGGTAGAGTAAAGAGTATCCAGGTTGGGCAAGATATTGGATGCTCCATTTGAGGGAAGGGGGTACCGTGCCATGTGCCACTCACACTTAGCAGACTTGGCATTCCAGTTTATTGCCATTATCGTTGCTATTTTTTGTTACTATTATTGCTACGAGTATTACTAATATGTTTATTATGTGCTTGGCCTTTTGGTCCAAGCCACGGTCTGCGTCAACACCTGCAGCGAAACGTTTTCGGCGCCATAGACGACGGTGGCCAGTCGGTCCAGCTCTCGGTACTGACCTCAGACTCCAATAAGGAATCCAGAGGAGTCTTTTAAGGGTTCTATAGGATCTGTAGGGGTCCCTTTAAGGGGTCCTTTAAGGGTTCTATAGGATCTATAGAGGTCCCTGTAAGGGCGGTCGTTTTTTTTTGCCTGGGAACTCAGCAAAGCCGTACAACGCCAAAGACCTAGGCCCTACGACAAACCCGCGACAACCGAAACCAGGCAGCCTCACGACTATGCCGCTTCAAACACCGCCGGCAAAAACCGACACCGCCAGCCGTGCCGCTGGTCTATAAAATCCAACTCATGGCTAGGGTGGACTCCACGACCAACCCAGTCAAGAGTGGTTCGGTAGCACGGGCCTGCAGCCAGTTCTTCACCCCCTCGCTGGTCTTTAACACGAAGCCCACAAGTACGACAGCCAGAGAAGGATGAAGCATGACCTATTTTCCAAGAATGATGCGGGCGGTCGTGAATACGAGTATTGCCATACGAATACCCACCTCAAGCTGACCCTGGCATGAAAAAACAGTTACCAGCAATCCAAAGGAGCCCGGTATACACTCACCAAAACCCCTAGTGCCCAATGGTAGGACACCCGAACGGCCAGGAGGCTTGGGTCGCAAACGAAGGTGATCCTGCTGCAGCATGCGTTCTCTCAACTCACGGGAAAGTGGGGAGTTCAGGATTGGAGTATTTCACGGAGCCCTCAAATCCTTCACCGTTGGTGGAAACTTTACCGAGGGGATAAACAAATCTGTATCCCGGCTACCGCGCTTTGGTTTCCGTCGGGTTTGGGCTGCAATCCGTCGGATGCCCAAGACCGTGAAACCAGACACTGGGACTGCCCCGGACCTAGCCTGCCTCCCAAATTCCCTTGCTCGTGCAACGGATCACACCTACCGTCAATCAACCCAACCCGCCGCAGCCTCGCAACTGCGTCCTTAGTTACAGGCATAGATTGCAAGCATACACACAGTATCACACAGGCGTGCATGTACATATGCATTCGTGAATACACATGTGCACACCGGCATGCATGCATTCATGCACACATGCAGAGTTGTATCCGTGCATCCATCCGTCCGTCGGTCGTCCATCCGTCCATCCGTCCATCCGTCCGTCCATCCAACCAACCAACCAACCAACCATCCAACCATCCAACCATCCAACCATCCAACCATCCAACCATCCAATTCTCCATCCAATTCTCCATCCAATTCTCCATCCAATCATCCATCCAATTATCCATCCAATTATCCATCCAATTATCCATCCAATTATCCATCCCATTATCCATCCAATTATCCATCCCATTATCCATGCAATTATCCATCCCATTATCCATCCCATTATCCATCCCATTATCCATCCCATTATCCATCCAATTATCCATCCAATTATCCATCCAATTATCCATCCAATTATCCATCCAAGTATCCATCCAAGTATCCATCCAAGTATCCATCCAAATACCCATCCAAATACCCATCCAAGTATCCATCCAAGTATCCATCCAAGTATCCATCCAAGTATCCATCCAAGTATCCATCCAAGTATCCATCCAAGTATCCATCCAAGTATCCATCCAACTATCCATTCAAGTATCCATCCAATTATCCATCCAATTATCCAACTATCCATCCATCCATCCATCAATCCATCCATCTATCCATCCATACATACATCGAGGCAGGCAGGCAGGGAGAGAGATAGAGAGCGAGAGAGAGCGAGAGAGACAGAGAGAGAGAGAGACAGAGAGTGGGAGTTACATGCATAGCATACCTGCATACATAAAAAACATAAATATATACATGATAATACACACAATGGACAGAAAGGCTGACACCTCTAGGTCTGTATGCGGTGCTCCGTATCCTGCTATGTCACATATCCTGAGGGGTTCTTCTTGCGGCTTGGCTACCCCATTGGCCGCCGGTGCCTTCTGGGATTCCTGGCATGTTGCGTGCGAGCAACAACAGCATGACCAACTCTGCGACAATCGCTTTCACACTTCAGGGCTTGCGATGCTCATGCTCCTACCTGTTACGGCTTGGCTCTTTGCTCAGACTTTCGGAGCCTGCGATTCGGCGATTCCCCGTTCCAGAAGTCTCTAGACTCCAGACTCTAGCAAACTTCTTGGGTCGACGGAGCTTTGCTCAATGCGAACGCTGTTCGAATTTGCTCGAAACCTCACGTTGTTAACACTGTCTGCAGACATGCCAGCCACAAAAACCGTCAATCAGCATTCCTAGAACTTGCCTCCAGCCACTAGGATCGGCTCTGAACCGTAAAGCATTGTAAAACTCTGACTCGCGCCTGCACCACCCTCCGAGCCCTGTTGGAAAACTTAGCCGTGCCTCGGCCGAAGCGCCGGCGTTGTGAGACCTGGAAACGTACCCGGGCATAATTCGTCCTCTAGACTGGGGGCGGGGGCGGCCCACGTCCACTGGTTGCCTCTTTCTGGAGACTCTAGCGATCTGCACTGATAGCTTAAGTCTGCTTTTCAGCTTGACTTCGAGCTCCTCAAGACATTTACATGTCCACCATTAGCTCGACGTCAGGCATCTGCCGGTAGAGCTGCGGCGGTCTGCCGACATGTGCTGTCCAAGCAGCTCAGACTCGATCCTCGGTTGTCAGCAACATGTTAAGCAGAGTTTGAGGCCATCTTACCGGATGTTGGTGGGAACTGGGCACCAGTGGGCGCACACTCCTTCGATACAAGTGGGGCAATAGATGGTAATAGTGAATAACCCCACCCTGCGACAGAAAGGCTCACAAGATGTCAAACCAAAACACACGTCACAGGTCAACATGACTTCGTTTATCCTTCTGCATCGTCATGCAAGCTCCAGCACGAGGATTGCATGTTGACTGAGGATCTATTTTAAGGTGGATTCTCTTGCTGAGAAGGACCAGCTGACCGTTCTCAATCCTTCCGACACACATCCTGAGCACTCGAGCTTGACAAGATGCTTGGCCGCACACACTTCCACGACGTGCTTGCGGATCCTTGCCAGGAGCGACTCCGGACATATCATCCTTATCATCGTCAGGGCAAGGAGCACCCAACGAAACGAACAGTCGTGCAGCACAGAGCCGATGGGCACGCGTCGTAGGTGGCAGTTTGGTGACTCTCCCGGCATGGAAGAGGTCTGTCGTGCGTTCTCGTTCCGGCTGCTCGCAAAAAAGTTATGTTCATCTGTGCGTTGACGGAATAATGCCTTCACCCCTCTGCTACCCTCATTAGTCATATATATCTCGACTCTCAAGCTTTTTAACTTTGTTGATTGTCCAATTACAGGACGAACATCAAAACTACCCAGAGATTCAATCACTCTTGCCGATCGATTCTCTTCTTCATAGCATGCGAGTTGAGTTGCACCCGATACAGTATGAAAATGAATGCTACCCGCGGGAAGGAAAATGATGCAGGTCGCAGGATAAGCACGGCAAATCATGAGTCAAGGCTGCTCACTGTTTCTGTGCGGCTTGCTGGAGTTGAGCTCCGAATACCAATCTCCACTTACCACAGCCCCTGTTGCACAAAGCGCAAGCTTTCAAGACACCAAAGACCCAACATCTTGCGCTCGGAGAAGCTGTAGCCGCATCTTCGCCCGGGCGAAGCTCTCCTGGGATTGAGGTGTTCCTGTAATATAGGGGCCTCAATGAGTAAATAGGGGTTTGGGGATATATTATACTATAATTATAATAAGGAACCCCAACATAGTATTCGTAATGACATCAATTATTTAGGCCCCTATAGTAGTCTTGGGCATCGGGATCACTGAAGTAGAAGAGGTAAGAAAGGGAAGAGCGACCGTGAAACCTTCGCATGCGCTTTACATGGTAGAGGCGCAGTCAGCAAGGCAGGACCCTGACTTACAAATCCACCGCCTTAGCTGCCAAAAACCGAAGCACACAAATACTACAGGGGCTTATACTATAATTATAATAAGGAAGCCCCAAAGTAGTATAGGTAATTATGTAAGGCCCCTATATGACTCTACGCAACTCCCTCCCGGCCAGGCCGCCGGCATCTTCGCCTCTAAGGTCTCCATGGCCTTCAGGGCCTGTCGTTTGGCCGCCTGGTCCGGCTGCCTTGGCTCTGAGGCTCTGAGGGCGGAAGAAGGAGGGAAGAGGAGTAGGAGCTTAGGGTTTATTTTTTAGGGTTTAGAGCTTAGGGTTTAGGGTTTAGGGCCGAAAGATCTTTGAAGGCTCTAAGAAGTCCTGCAAGGCTTCCGGATTACGGGCCGATTGTGGCATCTTCTGGCGAGGTTTGGTTTCAGGGCTTCGTTGGGTTCAGGCGGCCTAGGATTGGAGATGCTAGTGACTGGCCGACATGTCTTCTGAAAGATTCGGGCCTTCAATTTGCCGTAGGCTGTGCTGAGGGCCCGAAAATCCAACTACCATGCCTGAGGTCGCTTTAACGATGCGCATTAGACGCCACGATCCTTTCTCAAACCATGAAAGCCTGAAGACAATCGGAGCCCAGCTGCACGCTGAAGCCAGTGGACTTCAGCGCAGACTCCACCGTCGGAGCTGTGAGCTGCCGACCCGTCTGTGGGTGCACGCAGCGCTCCACAATGATCTGCACGATGTCCTCAGGAGCTCTTGAGGCTCAGCGCGCTAGGATGGGGGGGGGGGGANTGGGGGGGGGGGGAAGCAGCGAATTTCGGCTCCGAAACCCGCCCTGGCATCAGCGGCTGGTCCGAAATTCCTGGGGGCGAGGGGCTTTCCAGAGACCCTCCATGTGGACCTCCCGCTCTCTGTCAGACACTTGCACATCGCCGTCTTTGAGAATCTTCTTGCAGATCCTTGGCTCGGAGTCGTGAGAGGGACGGCAACATGGAAACTGAACCCATAGCCTCGCAATCGAGGCTGATTTTGACGAAGGGCCCTTGATGCAAGTAGTTCGAGTCTCTTGGTTCTCCGCTGCCCCGCTTCCGGCAACACTTTCTAATGAGTTTCTTCTCGGCCCTCGGCCGGTGCTGCCAAGCCTCTCAAGAAGATCCACGGTTCCGAAGGCCTCAAGCGGCAAGCGGACTGCTTTCACGACCCACCGATATGCGGAGTAGCTTCGGGAACTGAGAGCTTGTTGCAGCAGTGACTACAGGGACAAGTCCGATGAATCGGGGCAAGGAGCCTTTTGCAAGTCCTTCTCCTTGGCGATGATCGCCTGGCAGCTTGGGTCCCTCTACGGTTTCCGGTTCACGTTGATTTGCTGTTAACTGTGCTCGGGATGAGTTCGGATCTTGGGTTTCGGGCTCTGCAGGACGACACGACACTTGGCCCTCTGCCTTGGAGACGTTGGTGAAGACCGTCTCGGTTTGGAGAACCTCCTCTATGTCCTCCAGGCTAAGCGGTCTTGGAAGCACTTCACAGACCCCCAAACTAGTGTGCGAAGTTCGCAACGTCACAAATGCGTTTGAAGCAGGCGTCGAGCTTTGAGGACGTCAAGGTGAAAGCCCAAGTCACTCACGGCTCCCTCCCTCCCATCCCTCCCTCGCTCTGCTGCCAGATCCGGCCGAACCCTCTCTCCTTTTCGATCCCCTCGCGCCAATTCAGCACCTTGTTCTTGTAGCCTCAATGGGAGAGTTCGAGGGTTCAGCACCAAGTACCGGTGGCCTTCGCATCGCCGAGACAGCTTATGGCTCATGTGGTACTGGGAGGGGTTCTGCACCTGAGGCACTACTTCGCTACTCGGTTTGCAGCTGCCGTCTTCTGCAGAGCCCTCAGAGGCTGAAGCTTGGAATGACCCATCGGCCAGAGCCCCTGCAACTCGATCATCGCAGCCAGGCAGCACGCGATCTCGAATCGGATGCCATGTGTTTTCATCCCTCAGCACGGCCATGGCTTGCTATGTAGTTTGGCGAGTCTGGCTTTCCTACTGTGATTAATACATGACATGACTTTCAGGCATAAACGAGTCCTAATTAGGGCATTGTCTTCTTTGGGTTAGGGAAGTTCCTACTAAGCATACACAAGGACCCTCGGCACTTTGAGCGTTAGTACCGGCAATCGGTGCCCTCAGCGATTACGGAAGCTCCTGCGAAGAATAAGAAAGCGAGTTCTCAGCATTGTCTTATTCTGATTAAGAAAAATCCTATTCCTTCGAGGCCCTTCCATGTTGAGCCAGCCTATCCTCAACGACTCACACACCGATTGTAGTCCGGAGGAGTGCCAGTAGAAAGGAAGAAGGCCAGGGTGCCCTACCATCCACATACAATGATACAAGTTTCCTACTCAGCGCTCTTCCCACTGTACTGAAGGACTTCAGGTCTCCAAACCTGCGATCCAGCGGCGGACTACGGCTACATTGGTGAGCCGCTTTTGACCCACTGGCAGCTTCAGTGCCATGGCGACGCAGGCCGAGGCGTTGCCCGAGTGCTAGAGCTGACACAGCATTCAGTCCGGGGTCAAGAGCCCCAAGTGATTGGGCTCAGAATGTGCGGGCTAGGGCTGGGGGTAGTGGGGGTTGTGAGTAGAAGGCTGGGTAGGTGATTTGCAGAAGAGGTCTGGCTATTGCGTGCAGCGGGCATTACGAGTACTTGGCCTCTAATGTCTGCGTGAGCGAACAAAGCGGAAGGCTACGCATCCGAGAGCGCTTCACAACATCTTGATCTTGCACGGCTTACCCTGTTCCACCCGCCCGCTCACCTGCCCAACCACCCACGCACACCAAGTGCCTCTTGAGCTTTTGCCCCNCCCCCCCCCCCCCCCGGACCGCTGAATCAGTGAAAAGCTTCCCGTATGCCCGGAAAATAGCATGAATCCGAAGACGCTCTCGCTCCTCTTCCTCCCAGCTCTTTCAAAGAGTACAAGCCGCACTGCGGCCTCTGCCGAAGGTGACAGCTTCAGCGTTGCCCGAACAGCTGCCGTCAATGTGGACACCTGAAGTTCTGCAAATTCTGGCTGCATCGATTTGTGGTGAAGAAGTCGCAACTGAGCTGCTACATGCGCAGAAATCTGTCAGCAATCCATCTTTATGTGATGCTTTAGCTGCCACGGTCGAAGTGTCCAACTACGTCGGCCCTGCGATAACAACCTATAGGTCTTACCAATACATGATTCTTTCCACGGTTCAGGTATGTTAAGGTCGTACGGATTTCCAGGATGTGTTTGAGATCTCCATGCAGAAGTAGAAGATGCCACAAGCTGCTACCTCAACCCGACCCCGAGGTCCCGGCGGCAGTAAAGGTCAACAGCCCCAGCACAGACTGAAGCAGGCTAGGAATCAGGGAGACCCAAAGGAATCGAGGATGTTGTAGCTTGCAAGCGGGTCCAACGCTTCTGGAGGTTTAGAACCCATACATGCGCAACTCGAAATTTAAATGGAGCAGTTGGGGTCTGCGTAGCACTCTACGGTGTTTGAGTATGCAAAGTCGTGTACAGCTCGACACGGTATACAGGAGCTTGCCAAGAAAGTCTCTGGCATAGTATAGTGTTGAACAATGGGGCGCAAGGGTGCAAGCCATGTACTAAATTGCAAACCCACACACCCACCCGGCCACCCCGACGCAACGTCACGAGGTGCGCAGAGCCTACGGGTTTTATTTATAGACGTTCAATCGTCTTCGTTTTAAAAGGCATGGTGCAAACATGGGGGAAGTCCAAAGTGACTGTGAATAATCAACGCGAGTCTCATCATGCGCAATGCTCAAAGTTGCTCATCTTGATTGCCCAGGCCGCCATGCAGATCCCTCCTATCAATTTCCTGCTCCAAGTGAACCAACTCGCTGAGATGTCCTCTGTCCTGCTGCCTCCAGTGCTGGTACTAATAGTGGCCCTGTGATGCGGAATCCGAAACCCCGACGACAGGCACTGCCCAGGAGGGCCCGGCCGCCGCCACCGCCGTAAAATGGGAAGCCAGCTCTGTTGGATGCTCGGCGAAGTACTCCTCACATGGAAAGGCTGGGCAGGTTTGGATTTGGGATGGGTTACCAGTAGTGTTTAGGAAGGCTTGGGGATTTTTCGGGTCTAGGGCTGCAGAACAACTTTCTTGAGAAAGCGGGGCTTACTTGCAAAGCTACAGCCTGGTGAGAGACTTCCAAAGCTGCATTGGCCTGAGGGTCATGGTCATGTTGTTCTTCATGCCGGCGCTTCGGTATCTGTACTTTGTGACTTTCCTCCATGTGGTAGAGCGAAATAGGGAACACGCAAGTGCAAGCGACAGCCGGTCAACGGCGCCCTAAATTTGCCCACGACGTATCACGACGTCACAAGGATCGATGCGATCTGACGTGCGAGGCCGCCAATCGAGGACCTCTACATGCAGCTTTGCTCCGTGACGGAGTAGAGCAACAACAACAATTGCAAGTACATAGTTGAACGACGCACGCTCGATCAAGCTGACATAGAAGGCAAGCTCCAGATCAAGTAAGTGCCATCGACACTCCAAACATTTCTAGACCACAGCTGCACGTCTGGTGGAAGCACGCACGGACTTGTCACACATGCTCGCGAAAGCGGACACATCGACGCCGCTTGCACATCCCAAGCCGATGCACACAAAGGACCCAAAATAGCCCGAAATGGGCCAGCAAACACCACATGGCCTGGGAATGAAGGACAGCGTCTTCGCATAACTCGCTCCTACTTCTGAACCCTCCGCATGTCCTCGATCCTTCCAGGATCGTACTCCAGCCTGAGTCTCTATGACTGAGGAGACCGGATTTTCGGGCAGGTAGAGTACTTACACCCTTTTTGTGGGCTTTTCGCCTAAGCCCTAAGCGCCCAGCTGCCTTGAATTTTGAAAGCCGTGGATCAGCTCACGGCTTGTTTAAGGTTTGGTGAGAAGAAACCATGGCACTTCCGCTTTCCGGCTTCCCTGCACTGGATTTGATTTGCTTTCACTCCAGCTGTTGAAAATTACCATCCAGGCAACATTCGTACTCTCTCCTTTGAATAACCACTTGTTGCCACTTCAAGCGCAGGAAAACTCCGACATATAGCCTACGGCGCAGGTCAGGTGTTCGTACAACGTCTGGCAGATGCGCGCTAAGCCCTTCTTGAAGTCTAAGTACGAGTTAGAACCAGATACAATCAAAAAACATGCAAAAATACCAGCTTCGTTGAAACCACAATGTAGGCACGAGGCCATCAAGCAAAGCGCCTACAAATCCACAAAACTAGGATGTACAGGTCAGCCGCCTGGCAAAGCTTTCAGTACATTTGGTTCATTTCGTCTTTGCGAACGGCAAAGATCTTAGCCCGTGTGCCTGCACCGTGCACCGTTGACATATCTGGACCGTAGGTTCGTTTACTTTGAAGAAGTCGGGAACAATACGGACTGTAAACGCGCACTATTCATAGCGACCTGCACCCTGGGTGACAGCACTACGTGTAAGGCTAGAGCCCCAGCTGCTGGACGAGATGGGCATCGTCGTCCAGGTCTGGACATTGCAACGGAATTGCGCGACAGAATTGCGTAAAGCGATATCACAAAACGCATTACGTGGATGTGCAATGCACGCCTGCTGAACAGAGAACCCCATCACAACACTGCCTGAGCTATTTCCAGGAGACCCTGCAAGCCAGACTTAGGCGAAGTCCTTACCTTGAAGCCACCCTGAAGCCAAGACCGAATCCGAGGACTCACGACTTAGCCTCGCCGTGGCAGGGCCACGTTGCTGAAACCGCGGGGAACCGCGAGACCGGCAAGGGCGCCTGCAGCAGGGTGCTGAACACAAAGCCCGAAAATCGTGCACCGAGGTGGGCCGCGCGGTGGTGATCCCTAAAAGCATGACTATACATGTAAGTTTCCTTCGCTGGGCTTCGAAATTTGGGTTCGAATCTACGGTTGCGGACATCGGTTGCAAAACGTGGGCCCAGGCAGGTCTTTGTTTTCCGTGGGTGGCAGTCCGGTGTCTCTGCTGGTGGCGTTCCTTTCCTTGGGGAGATTCGAGCTTTCCCAGTGCCCACCACCAAGATAATCAAAAGCATCACTATCTTCATCATCATCCTCATCATCCTTCTCACCACCATAGCTACTATCGGAGTTGACAGCCTGCGGCTTGCCAAAAGATCCTCTTGCAGAAACCCTAAGGCTGTTTGCAGAAGTTTTTTGTCACCTTGGTCAGACCCTCCGCAGCAGCGAAAGGTGGCCCGTGTTTGCATTATTTGAGCTGGAGCTACCTTGATAGTGCGCATGGACTTCATCCGCCCTACTCATTGAATCTACCGCCTCCTGCCTGCTCCGAGCAGCGCAACACGAAGCCGGGAACGCTTTGCAGCGATCATGACGGCCACAGAATCGCGTGTGCATGTGCGGTTTGTGGGAGTGCCGGTGCGTGTGTATGTACGTATGTACGTGCGCACGTTCGCGTGTATGGATGTAGGTATGTATGTATGTGCTCATGTATGTGTGAATTTATGTATGCAATGCATGCATGGATGTATGTATGTATGTATGAACGCATGTATGCATGTATGCACGTGTGCATGTATGGATGTAGGATGGAAATATGGATGGACCGATGGATGGTTGGAGTTGTACGTACGCGTGCAGGTGCGCACGTGCGTTTGCTTTGCTTTGCTGTCAACTTGCTTCCTCGTGTGTGTCTGCTCGAACCGAAGTTAAGAGTGTCCAGTTTGAGTTCGTGCTTGGCTGAACTAAAGTTTCGAGCTGAAGGGCTTCGCAGGTCTCTGACGTCTGTGAGTGCGGCTCAGGCTGCAATCTTAATCGAGACTCGTTGAATGTGTCAGCGTAATTGCGGGCCACTCATGACTGACACTCGACTGTTCCGCAGTAGACACGACATGGTGGCCAGGAGCTATCTTCGGACCGTCATGCAATCAGCAGCTGATTTCGACTCAATGAGAGAGATCGTTGCCTTCAACTCCAAATAAATCTCAGACGACAGGCCTTCCGTACCCAAAAGCTGTCACCCTCGACCTTGAGACGCCTTCAATCCTAAAGCCTCGAACCCGATATCCTGAATCCCTCAATCCTGTACACCTGAAGCCCTCAACTCTACCCCTGAACCCTCAAATGCCTCTAGCACCCTTTGCCCTTTCTCCCTACCCTACAAGCCAAAGCTCCAGAGCCGGGCACGGTTGACGACTGGCAGTGCTAAATGCAGCTTCGCCGGCTGCTCTGCCAGGTCGGAGGATTCCAGAACCTGGCATAAAGAAGGAAAACAGTTAAATACTTAAATCCAGAATCCCCCCCTTCACCAATGGTCCCAAAATATAGCCATCCCCCCTGCTCGAGCAGCTAGTAAGTGGCGGTGGTTGGGGGGGGGTGCGATTCCACGACGCGACAGCGCACAACCGTACATACGTATTTTTGTAGATACATACGTGTATATATATATATATGTATGTATGTATGTGTGTGTGTATGCATATGTGTATGTGTACATATGTATGCATATACAGTATACATCTACATATATTGATTTACATATATGAATAGGTATAAGTGTAAAGATCTATATACATATGCATGCACATGTACGCACATGTATACACACATACGTGTATGTATATATGTCTTTAGATGCATGCGGTGCTGTTGACACTCTGTTGATTGTGTGGTAAGTGCGTACAACTGTACGTATGCAACGGTCAGGCATTGGGTTTGGGAGTAAGGTTTCAGAGGTCCAGACTCGAACGGCCCCCACCAAACCTGACATGCTGGGTCTACGGCCACATCGATGGGCTTGATAAACTGTAGAGGCCAGGAAATTTCGCCTGTTCTTAAAAAGAGAGAAAACTGTCAAACCCATGCCAGCTGCTCCATCTCGCGGAGCTGCCGGCCTGCAAGCTGACGCCCGCAGCATTTAGACAGGGTGTGCAGATTCACTGACGCTGTCTTCATGTTGCCTGGGTTGGTGTTGGTCGGCCGTGGTTGTTGGTATCGTTGCTGTTCTTGTACCACTAATTCTTGAGTAGCTGCAGAAGTTGCAGTAAGAAGAGCAACAATTGTTCCGTCGTCTCCACTCTCGTCCTGCACCTCACCGTCAACATCGGTCATGCTGGTCCCTCTTCGTCTTCACCATCTTAGGTTCTTATGGTGCGTCAATATCACGGGCGACAAGCTGTGTTGCTTGCTTAGGCTACATTCTTAAACATCCGTGGCAAACTGGAATCTAGGTTCCCAGCAGGCCGACAGCGTTGCCTCAACCGTCGCGGCCAGGCTCTGCGTCTGCAGGCGATGCTTGCTTTCAGTGGTAGCATTGACACGCATCGTTCTGTTAGCTGTAGGCCAGAAAGTTCAGGATGGCGTCTTCGAACAGGCCATTTCAAGTGTAGGACAATTCTTCCGGTGTTCGGGTTGCAGGCTTTTCTGAGGTAGCAATGAAGGCAGGGTCATCTCATCATCCGACTGTACACTCAAAACCATTGCAAGGTCCGGGACCAGACGCGCCTGCTCTCGCGCTTGCATTCGCATCAGGACGCCTCCGCAACAGAAGCTCAGAGCCGTTACTGTCGAGTCCAGGAAAGACTTTGGAGTCGGCTGCCAAAGGTGAGATCCATGGCATGTGTTCTCAGCCCAACTGCAGCAACATCATGGCCCAAGGTGAGCTCATACTGGCAAGCGCGAATGCACAGCATCGAATGCATCAGACATCAGGACGATCGTTGCACACGATCGTATCATTCAGACTGGGTGAAAACAGAACTTGAGGCTCATAGTAGTTCTAAATCACTAGTAGTAGTGAGTTACGGTCCTGCCACCAGCCTGACATGACAATCATCCGTCATAGCGGCCCTGAAGCACAGCCCTGAAGTAACAGTGAAGCCAAGAGTCCGCAGCAGTCGTAGCAATGAGCCAGCTTCTGCGTCAGCCCCTGTAGCGATTGAGGGCGATTCCAAAGCACACGAACCCTTCGTCTTGAGGGCAAACACCAAGGCCCAGGCGCTCAGGAACCAGGCAGCGAGCCGGCCCCTCAACTCCTCATCCTCCTCCTGCTACTATCACTATTTTTAGTATGACTACCATTATTTCTATCATTACTATAAGTAGTATCATTAGTACTATTAGTACTATTGCTATTATTACTATTATTGCTATGATTACTATCATTGCTATTATTACTAGTATAACTACTATTGAGGCTCGGAAGGAAGATGCACCCGTTCATCTGACCACTCTAGCGAAGCTTTCAACACTGTTTCCCGTGATTCAGCGATGTGGTTCAGCACTTGGATCGCCTACATGAAGACCCAGCTTGCGAGAATTCCACCGACACTGAAACCGCAAGGTCCGGCGAGGCTAGCGCGCCAAAGTCCGAGGCTGTCCAGGAAGGCATGCGAATGTAGCCTGAGCCAGCGTCAAATGTGACAAAGCTTGCCGACCGTGACAATCATCAACCATAATGATCAAGAAAGTGCCGATAAAGACTGATGCGGTATGTGGGGGGTGAACATGACCAATGTTGAGTAACAACCACAACCGCAACCACTAATAACAATAAAAACATGCTGCACATAAGCAACAGCGACAACAAGAACAAGAACAAGAACAAGAACAAGAAGAAGCAGCAGAAGCACCACAACAACCCCGACGACGACGACGACGACAATGCTGATCCAAACCACAACCGTTTCCGCGGCCGCATGTTGCCTCCTCGGCTGCTGCCAAACGAACGAGCGTAGCCACCGTACCTTCGCCACCAGCACCATCGTCTTCGTTGGCTTCGTCTCTTCATGTTCATCGCAATCATCAGCCCACGTACGATCTAAGAAGACCTGTTGAAAGGTCTATGCGATGCACGAGGGGTGACATTTTCTCCCACGGCCAGCCATGCTCGCTTGCATCTTCGACCCGAGGCCGTCCTGGTCGACACATGAAACAATCTTTTTCCCACGTTGCATTGGGAATTGGGGGAGAAACACTACGTCACTACGTGTTCTATAGTTTTTCGCCGATATGCATGGGAACCATATGGGAGCCATCATCAAGCGGATCGCTGTTTGGGCCCCTGCCCTGCTGCACCAGGTCCATGGCCTTCGCTTCGCAGGCGTCGCCGACCTCGGAAATCTGGTGAAGATGGAGCCTACGGGCTACGGCCTACGGGTTTGGAGTCTCAAGGGAGCTGCTCTTCTCACGTTCGTTTACCGGGCTTCCGGTTTCCCACGAGGGGAGAATAGACCCTTTCTTCTTGGACTGTTGGCGAAAGTCAGAGTCCGAGAGCCGGTGTTCGACCGGGAGCTGCCGGGCCGGACTCGGGAAATCCAAAGCGAGGCCAGAGCGTCGAAAAGCTCTCTGCTTCATACCGGAACTACAACGCAGTCACGGGTGCCAATGCCTAAGCACTAGCCGGAAGAGCGGAGCAGAGAGGGGGCAGGCAGACGCATGCCCGCAAAACGAAACCGATGGTAGGCACCAGGCACCAGTCACCTTCCTGACCCTGCAAAACCGGACTGTGTTCCGAAGAGGGGGCACCCAACAGCGGCGAGCCAGCAGGTCCGGGGCTATACTGTGCGTTTTTTATGGCTTCGGAGGCGTGCAGATTTTGGAACCATGGTTTTAACTGCGCACTGCGACCGAGCACAGCACAGCCTCGATCACGTCCTGAGCAGCACGTCTCGAAAGTGTTCACGAGTTAGTTCTTGGGCGTGCCAAGCCGGCAAAAGCCCAGCTCCAACAAAGAAGAGCAACACACACACAGCAGGTCTCAGAGCACAGCTGTGCAAGTCCTGCTTAACCCAAGCCCCCTTCCAAAGTCGCGAAGCCATAAACACAGCGAAACCGTCGAGCGATCGAAGACCGTGAGGCCAACAGTCAGACATGGGGATTTGCGTCGCCTGCTTCAGTGCGAGGCGAGCTGGCATGAAGCTCTCCTGCTGATAGCAAGATACAGGCTTGGATCAATCAGACTGTGTTTTTCAATTGTGCGAACATTGTCCTCATCGTCATCCTCCTCGCGGCACCATCTCTTTCATGACCATCATCATCGTCGCCACCATCACCACTACCATGACCATCATCAGCATCATCATCCTCATCAAAACGCCATCACCAACCCTATCATCAATTCCATCAGAAACTTCCTTGTCATCATCATTACTATCCAAGCAAGGTCGCGACCGTCAGCTTCACCACCGTCATCATCGCATGTGGGCTGCAAGGATCTGCTTTCAAAGGTTCGACGCCTGCATTTTCGGAGTGGGGAACTCAAGAGCTCTCGTCGTCGCCGTCTCCAGTCGTCGGACTCAGCTGTGTCAGCACAGCAGCGGCCAAGATGGGCAAAAAGGATTGAAAGGAGAAAGGAGGAACTGCCTAAGGGAAGCGCCACATTGCCGCTTGGCGAAATATGTTGACACACGCACACACAGGTCAGTCAAGCTCCGTCCTCATCTGGCTCTTCTGTCCACTCCTCCTGGCCATGCTAAAGGTGCAGTGGCTGAGCGACGTCGGGAGCCCGGTCTTCTTGAGAGGGGTCTTGTTGGCATTGGAAGATCGCTCGAAATCGTTCACTGTGTAAGACAAAAGTCGAAGCGTTCCGGTGTGCTTTCATGGCTCGTTCCGTTTGGATTTTAACGATTCTGAGAAATCTCAGCGAAAGCCTGGGTGTTCATGGCGAGCAACTCGTTTGTTTTGCTGGGGGTGTCCTGTTGATTTTGGGAGTTGTTCGTAGTATGTATGTTCATGCATGTTGCTACGTGTTAGCACGCTTTTGGTGCTTTCTGTGATGTTCTGCGAGTTTAGCAAACGCCAGAGTCTGTTTCGGCAGACTGATTCTGTTTTGGGTTTGTAGAACTGACTGAACCGTTTCCTGTGCTGTGCCTGATGGTTGTTCGTTATGTTCTTTTGTGAGATGCTGAATTATTGACATTATGAAACGGTGCACTGTTATGAGCGAGCTTCGGGGTGCTTTAACTGATTCTGTTGTTGAGTGCCGTTACTGTTGTTGCTTCCTCATGTTTATAATTTATAAACGGTCGTAGTGTATCCTGTGTACGCCTTTGATCCGAATCTGGGTAAACTTCCAATACAGCCATCCAAGAAGACCCCGACCCCTTCACGACTAAAGGCACACATGACGCCATGAGCTCAGCAGAAGCTACGAGAGACGGGGAGCCCCACAGTTTTACGCTACATCCCGACTCTGCAAGACGACCCTGCCGGTTGCCCATCTATGAGCGAAGCGAGAAATCCCGACTTCGTCGAACCCTTTCAATGCGCAGCCGGCCACACCAGCAGGGGCAATTCTGCTTCAAAGGTTTTGGCCTGACCCAGTGAATCATCGTGGCATAGCTTTCTAGCCGATGGCTGCGCGATCAGACGTCTAAGCTGCTACAGCTCCGACTCACGAACAGCCTATCTGTCTCGTAACCAAGTGGGCTTTTTATGGCAGTCTCCCAGTGTCGGAGGAGGTCTTGGCGTCACCAAACTTTCCCCAACCCTCAAAGGAAGGTTCTACGAGTAGCTAGAAAGCTTTAACAGAGCCGCAAGGCCTCGACCCCGAAGCCTTTCTTCGTTACTTGCTTCAGACTCAGTCCCTGCCAGTAGCTTCTAGCTCCGACGGCCTTCCAGGCACACTCCAATCCTGTTGCATCCTGGGCCATCGGCCCACTGCAGGAGGAGTTCGCTGGCACCTTCAGCTGCTCGGCGAGGGGAGGCAGCGCAGGCAGAAGACAACTTAGCCAAAAACTCCCTTACCAGGAGGAGCCTGTGTGCCGGTTGGAGCCTGCTTCATTTGGTTCGACAACTTGAGAGTTCAGGGTATCGGGTTTGGGTGCAGGCTGTTGGCTCAAGGACGTTACTACCTGTTACTACTTTTCCAATTTGAAGGTCAATGTGTGGAGTCAGTGCACGAAAAATACCGACCTGGTACACGCTGCCGAGCTCAGGATACGACGTTAGATGTTTCGTCGGAGCTCTGCACTGTACTCCCCTTAAACCGACTACCTGTTCAGATCTACTCCACCAAGTTCCTTCGGGTCCCTGCCACTCTCCACTCCCAACTCGCACTTGTGAGTAGACATTTCAAGGTTCAGTTTCCTACCTCTTCTTGAATCGTCCATTGCAGTAAAATGTCCTGAAAGCTCGGCAACAACTTCTCCAAAGCTTCCTTCACCCTCATCAAACAACTTTCCGCTCGAAAGCCATGTTCTGAGCACATGCTTCCAGTGCGGTATAAGCCAGAGCTCTACTCAGGAGCCAGGTGCCCACGCGCGCAGTTCCCACAATGGGCATCAAGGTATCGGCCGCTTGGCCTACCTGGAACGGTTCGGAACACCCTTTCTGGCTGCCTGCTCCACCATCACCATCGACACGCGCCTGTGTATGTCAATGTATCTGTGTCTGTGTCTCTGTCTGTGTGCGTGTGTGTGTGTGTGTGTGTGTGTGTGGGTGTGTGTGTGTGGGTGTGTGGGTGTGTGGGTGTGTGGGTGTGTAGGTGTGTGGGTGTGGGGTTGTGGGGGTGTGGGGGTGTGGGTGTGGGTGTGGGTGTGGGGTGTGTGGGGTGTGTGG
>BGNK01004022.1:0-32277 GCA_003297005.1 Symbiodinium sp. clade A Y106
TTCCGGAGATGTTGTTCGGGGTGTCGGCGTAACAATGTCGTCATCATTCTTCCCGCACACCCCCCGACCCCCCCCAAAAGCAAGTCCAGAATCGGATGCTGGAGTTTGAAAACTCGCAGATGAAGTTTGAGGCTTCATAAGATGTTCCTACGTGACGAAAGTGCTGTAAATATGCAGCGGATGCTGCACAGTAGAGGTAATTGGGCTCTGAAGTTCGTGAAGTGATAGTCGAGCCGAATGCACACACAAAGAGCTCCGCGCTCTGGTCTTTTCAAGCACGCTTTGTGCTGNATGCAGCGGATGCTGCACAGTAGAGGTAATTGGGCTCTGAAGTTCGTGAAGTGATAGTCGAGCCGAATGCACACACAAAGAGCTCCGCGCTCTGGTCTTTTCAAGCACGCTTTGTGCTGTCCGATGGCTCAGGTTGGCCGGTCACAGAACCTACCACACAAGGGGCCCCTTGGTCAAGCCTATACATTACGGCACAAGAACAACTGATAGGCACAATCAAACCAACTTGCTGCATCACCCCCAAAAAGAGTCAGTTGTTCATTGCCATGACCAAGAGCCTCGTCAATGGTAGTAATCGCACTCCGACCGGCTTTCTTATTCTTCTTGGCAGACACGAAGTTGGGATCGTAACGAATACACCAACGGCCGGTTCTTAAGAATTTAAGGAGTCCTGTCCTACAATCTGACCGCTTCTTCGTCAGGGCGTCACCGAGGTCAAAGTCGGAGGCCAACCACCGCAGCTCTCCAGAGGTGCGTCGAAGATTATCTCGAAGCTGGAAGGCTTGTAGAGCAGCCCGCATGTTGCTCAAACCCAGGAGTGGGCTTTCGTTGAGTTCCACAGCATCGTATCCGCCTTTGCTGTCGGTACACAAGATGCCCTTGACGCAGAGGGCAATCTTTTCTGCCTCATCGACCCAGTCAACTCGTAGTAGTCGATGATGATCATGGCCGGCAGCTCCATGTAGTGCTGCCCAGAGCAGCCTTGTCCTGAAGTTCTGGTCCTCAGACTCCAGCATTGCTTGAACTTCTGCATCGTTGCTGNCGTAGTAGTCGATGATGATCATGGCCGGCAGCTCCATGTAGTGCTGCCCAGAGCAGCCTTGTCCTGAAGTTCTGGTCCTCAGACTCCAGCATTGCTTGAACTTCTGCATCGTTGCTGCCGATAGCCTTTCGCTTCAGCTTCCACGTGCGCCAAGTGATGATGCTCATGGCACACACACGACCATCGACACATTCAGGGCCAGCTAACAGCGTCACCCGACCACCGGTAGACTCGCCCTTTGGCCTGTTGGAGTGGGCTTGGTCGCCCATGGTAATCACCACAAGGTCGGACCAGTGCTTGGCCTTGGGGAACTTCTGGAAGACCAACGAAAATGGCTCTCTTCTCACTTCCATGATAACTTCCTGGATCTCTCTGGCAGTTGCCATGTCCCCTTTGGTGACCAAGTCAGTGAGTAGAATATTACAGCGAGCACATATGTGAGGCTGGGACTGGATAGCCAGCCACTGCAAAGCACCCAGGCTGGTGCGACAGGCTTCCACTTCCTTCCGGTCCAACGGTAGATCGCCTCGTAGACGTTCGGGATCAACGTCGAGGTCAGGTAGTCCCTCGGCGTAGTAGTCCTGATTCACCACAATCTTCATGTAACCCCGATCATCTCGAATCGTAGAAACATCTGTGCCCGCATGACGGTAGTTGTTCCTTTTGGCCATTCCCCACTTATAGGCACCATTGATCTTCTCTTTGATGGCCAACCATTCACTTGACCCATCACCAACACGGTGAAAGTCATCAACATGACCTCCCATAGCTCCTCGAAGAAGTGGATGATCACCATCACGTTCTGTCCGAGAGAGGAAGATCCACAAACAGCGTTCGCCTGGTACAGGTTGTCCACCGAGAGAGGTGAGCGTCTTGTGCAAGTCCAGCCACAGTCCCCTTGGCGCCGTGGTCGATCCATAGATGTTCCGNATCCACAAACAGCGTTCGCCTGGTACAGGTTGTCCACCGAGAGAGGTGAGCGTCTTGTGCAAGTCCAGCCACAGTCCCCTTGGCGCCGTGGTCGATCCATAGATGTTCCGGAGGATGCGAAGGATAGCTTCCTCACCCACATCCAGAGCCTCGCGAAGTTCTTTAACACCCGTGGTCCAAATTTCTTGATCCGCTTCCGTGGCCTGTGGAAGAAAAGCCGTCGCCAAGTCCAAACCTTCCAACTCCCACTGGTGGTGCGCTGCCAGGGCGTACAGCAGGTTGCGACCAACAGTTGACTGCACCGGACTCGCAGTTTTGAAGGCAGGATCTAGCAAACTGGGGTGTTCAAAGCCCAACAGAACAATCCGGGCCTTGGCTTTCTTGGTTCCGTTACGATTGTAGACGGTCTTCTCGTTGGTGGCTCGATCATGTAGTGCTTCTTGTAGCTCTTCCGCTGGCGTCAGCTTCCATGTGAGAACCCATCGAGCTCGAACAATGCGCTTGCTCTCATAGGCCTTGCGTACTTCTTCGGAATCCAGGCAGCGTCTCACGGCCTCATTTTTGACAAAGGAGTCCACCTCCTTCAGCTTGGCTCGCTCGAACAAAACACGTTCATGAACCGGTAGTTTCGCAATGGAGACCTCAGCATCTTTCATCTTCTTCACCAGGTAGGCAACAGGGTGTCTTTCAAAGGCCTTGCGTTGTCGATTTGATGTGAACTCGGGCAGGTCAAACGACACCTGCAAGAACTCTTGGCACTCCTGAAAGGCAGTGAAGATATCCAAGGCGTGCTGATCAGTCGCCTCTGACGAGTACAGGTCGCCTACCCAATCATCCATCCTTGCACGCTTAGTGTCTGGGACACGGTAGTCGTTGACGCTCTCTGAGTCTGCAGCTTCTCCATCGACTCCATTGGTGTGCTTCTCTTCAGTAGTCCTGGATTCTGTTGTTACATCAGGAGTAGCCGGAGAAGAGCTCGGGGTTGTTGGATTTGATTGTGAGGAGACCGGAGTAGAGCTCGATGTTGGTACCACAAACCGCACCGAAGGTTTCACACCCTTTTGCTGCGCAGAAGAATCCTTCAATGTCGTTTTCTTCACCAGTCGTCGAGTAGGCACCACCACAGTCGTCTGGTCAGGCATAGGTGGTAGTTCAGGCTACTCCACCTCGTCTTCTCGGGGGATCTGATCCGTGAGGTCTTGGTGCTCCCTCCGGGGCAGCACATCTGCCAGGGTGCGCCATTGACTTGACTGGTCCTCACCGGAAGTCTCATAGATGAACTGTTCGGTACTTGTCACAGGCCTCACAGAGTGGCAGGAGCACCGAAACAGTTGGGAACCAATCAGGACCCAGACGATGTGTCTTCGTTTATGGTCTCCATCTTGATGAGGTGAAATCTCGTTGAAAACCACTCTCCCTGGACCAATCCAGTGAGGCTTGCCAGACTTTCGTAGTCCGCCCCGAGGACCGGAGAATTGTTCCTTCGGCCACACACGTCTCCAGATCTTCACCAGGTCCATTGGCTTGTAGAAACCGAAGAGGTTGCCGAACCGTGGTATTGTTGAGACGACTCAGAACTCGTCGGGCTCGTGTGCTGGTGGCAATGGCTTGAGCCTTCTCCCTTGCAGTGACCAACTTTGCAAACTCATCCTTGTACTGGGACAGCGAAAAGGTCCGAACATCTTCATCATTTAAGGAGTACTCTCGTCCATAAGCCCATTGCAAGGATGAGTAGCCAGCCGTGTACTCTGTCGAGTTCAAGGCAGAGGTGGCCAAGTAGAGCGAGATGAAAGGGTCCTGCTCTCTCTCCTCCAGATGAATAGCTGACGCGGTCATCTTTAAGTCTTGCACACCAGCTTCCAAGGCACCATGAGCCCACGCCTCCTTTTCAGCCACAAAGGAAACAAGAATGTTCAGGTGGTGGCAGAAGTCATGCACGGCGTCGGCAGCAAAGGTCTTCGCAGCATCCAAGGCAAGTACCCTTGGTTTGGGAAATGTTCCCAGCCACCTCTCTGAAAAGGCTTTGAGAACATCATCAGCGGTCTCGCTCCTCATCTCAAGGAAGTTGTACTTGTATAACGGCTGCACGATCCTGAGCTTGGTGGCCAAGTCCATGAACAGTACGAACTTCACCTTCTGCTTGTTGCCAGGTGGTATCCACTCACCCACATCAGCTCCAACAGCTTGCCCAGCAGTCTCCCAGCACAGCCACCCCGCCCCAGCCAGGCAGAGGCCCCAGGCCCCAGGCCCCCAGGCCCCAAGGCCGCAGAGCCCCAGCCCCAGGCCCCAGGCCCGAGGTTCCAGGCCCCAGGCCCCAGGCCCCAGCCCCCAGGCCCCAGGCCCCAATCCCCAAACCCCAGACCACTCAGGGTGTCCAGCATCCTTCACGATCTTGGCAAGATTTCTCCTCGTAGGATGGCCCGCTGCCTTGTAAAATTTGGCTATTTGTACTTGCCAACGATCTCGTTCCTCTTGAGACGGACCTTCATCACCAGGATCCTCCACGGCTGGGAACGCATCCATGACACTGGTAGTTGTGGCTGTTGTCCAAGAGGATGTAGTAGGTTTCGCGCTTCCACTGGTAGTAGCTGTCGCAGTCCAGAAGGATGTCGTAGGTTTCGCGCTTCCACTGGTAGTCGCTGTAGCAGTCCAGAAGGATGTCGTAGGTTTCGCGGTTCCACTGGTCGTTGTCTTGAACTTGTAGTTCTCAAGTTGTCGTCTTGTTGACAGTTCCATCAAAGGTGTAGAGCGAGTGGTATAGGCACTCACAGTGATTCTCAATCCCTGCCATGCCTGAGTGGCGTGCTTTTGGGCTGGATCGAAGTAAATAAAGTGCCCTCTCGTAGGAACCACATAGCCGGAAGCCATAGTACCATCTACAAGTCGACGCCGAACCACAGGTAGGCTCGGAGTGGGAGGCGTGCCTTCCAGCCATAGCCCACCACCCTCGTAGTCGCCACATCCATGAAGTAGGTTCATCGACCCCTTCAAATTGTGGTGGTCTTGATGTGGTACAGCTGCGCTGTTGAACCCAACCAACACACTGCTCCATTGGTGTTGTGGTGCATGATGTGCCAGGTAGGTGTTGATATACTTCGTCACTTCAGGAAACCTGGAGGTAGCCTTGGTGATGCCCTTGAAGGCGCCGTGGGAGTAGCCGCCCAGTAGCAATCTTGCCGTAGACGGTGAGTCCGGTTTCCAGCGACCATGTTGTACTGCACGGGATTGTAGTACAGAACGAAGTTCCAGGAGCACAGTCTGGAGGGTCGTCGCACGGAATTGTTCCCGAGCTCGTGCTTCACGCGCCATAGCTTCCACCGTCATGGTGGTTGAGACATTCACCTCCAGTTCATCTTCGCAGTCGCTGAAGGCTTCATTTGGTTCCTCTTCCAGCAGGGTGGTCGCAACGGGTTGTGCGTCACCATGAGGGAATTCCTCCAGTAGCGCCATAGGCTCCTCTCGCCTTTGTAGTAGTCGTACATGTCGTTCCGGAGCCAATTGATCGCGCCAATGACGTGTAATCGCTTGCACAAGTTTCCACGGGTAGTAGGAGGAAAAGTCACCTTCATGTCCCTCAGCATTGGAGTGTGCACCATGGTTGCCAGTGCACACTTTTGCACGAAAGGTGCGATGGAAGTTCTCGTCCGTTGTCATGACGGTCCATTGTTTCTGAACCGAGCTGAAGCCCATGTGGGTCCTTCATGCCATAAATACAGCCATCAATACGACAGCGAAGCCAGGGCACTCCGTGCTCCTTCATGAAGTTCTCAAGATCCACCATAGGCTGCTGTTGCCAGCCGTCGCAGCGGTGAGGCCATTCGAAGAAGAAATCCATCTCAGAATCCTCAACTAAGGCCTCCTTCATGAACTGATTCACAAACCAGAGAAGACGGCGTTCTCGTCGGCGTGCTGCTTGTAACTTCACCTGCTTCTCCTCAGAGTTGTAGTTGATCTTGCTCCACTGATGCCACTTGGTGTAGGGCAACGAAAACCACACTTTCCTCGGCCTCTGTCGTTGTCGTAGAAGACGAAGTTGATCCCACACCTCGGCCTTGTAGAGGTCGTAACCGTTGTGTCAGTTGATCTTCCGAGGTTGCAGACCATGTTCCTCAGCCGCTTGACTGAGCCAAGTGTGGGGAGCACAGGTCACTTCCCACACACCATCCCGGCCTTCGAGATGTAATCCAAGTAGCAGAGCCGAGGTGGCCGCTGTCAACATTGTGGCCATAGTCATGAGCTTCTTTCCCATGTACAGCGGCACACTGGGTCGCATCACTGGCTGCCGATCTCGTTCTCGTAGGCCTGAATCAACTCCTCGTCGTCGGCCGGCACCATTCCCCAGGTAGTGCTGGCACTTGCCGTCATCATCGTCGGAGAAGTTGCCGAAGTAGCTGCGCCTGTCCCACCGGTCGCGTTCTCCTGGAGTTCGCGGATCGCCTTGTGCAACACAATCTCCGCCGTGATCTTGTTCATCGCATGGTGGCAGATGGTCGCCGTTGGCCGCGTCTCTCCCAGGAGTTGGTGCAGCTCCGTCAGCATGCGCTTGACGGTGGTAGGATGCACCGTTGCCGTCGTGTTCGCCGGTGCCCCCTTTCGGGGTGTGTAGAGCAACCGAAGATTGCAGCATTGGCACATGATCCATTGTCCCCACTGGTTCGCCTGAGGAGGTCCCGGCGTGTGATGATTGAAGCACGGCCACTGTTTGACNCCCTTTCGGGGTGTGTAGAGCAACCGAAGATTGCAGCATTGGCACATGATCCATTGTCCCCACTGGTTCGCCTGAGGAGGTCCCGGCGTGTGATGATTGAAGCACGGCCACTGTTTGACATGTGTTCGAGGATCCCGTGGGTCCGCTTTCATCCTCCTTGCTGCATCGAATGAGCGGGGACGCTGCTTCGGCTTGGCCTTGGCCTTCATCGAAGCAGTCAAGATTGCCTCGGTCTCGGGGTCGATAGTCGGCGTCTCGCGAGAGGGGTACGCCATGAGTCCGCGAAGAGGAAGTTATCGAATTGAGGGGGGTGTAAGAGACACCGCACATTTGAGCTGAGGCAGCTGCCGTAGAGGAATTTGATCGCGCATGCTGATACAACATCCACATCCTTTCACGTGCAACTGCTAGCTCATGTTCATGGGCATCTCGCTCTCCAACAGCCAAGTCAAACCACACAGTGGCGAGTTCAATATAATCATGAAGTAATGGTTGCGAGGATGACGACACACTGGGGCTAGGACGAACGATAACATGAGCTTGTCCATCCTGGCACGTGTGACCTCGAGTTAGATGTTGCACGACATCGAAGACAAAGTGACCCTTCTTGTTCACAGTAAGCTTGAAGAGGCTGGGTTGTGGTTCTTTAGTCTTCATAGCAAGCCCTGTGGTAAAGTCTATCATCATGCCAACTCCATTGGCTCCTAGGAAGTCCATGCCGATGAGGATGGGGACCAAGGACGTTTTGTCGAAGTGGGATTGATAGTACTCTGCAGGATTGGGTAGAGTGTACAGAGAGAACTGTTGCTGACGGCCTGAAACACTGCTGGTGATAGTTGTGCGACACACAGCCCTTCCCCACTTCCCGTTCCCAAACCTGAAGTATGGGCGAGCGGACTGATCGAGTTCGATGCGAGCTCCCTTGTCTGCAGCCAAGACGGCCGTGATGAGCCCTTGCACCACGGCTTCTGGGCCAGCTGAGGCGGTAGCCCCGCAATCGAGCATGCCTACCTGCGCTTGTGAGGCACTGCCCTGTGCATCGGCAGAATGAAGTTCAAGCTCCTCGCTCAATTCGAGGCCACCCATGAAGAAATCGGCCGCATAGGCATTCACAGAACGGGAAGAGTCCTTGGCTTTCGTCTTGGACTTCCCTTTTCCCTTGGTCCACGCTTGGGCATCCATCCACATCCCTTTCTTGCTCTTGCCCTTACTTTTCGACTTGCCCTTGCCGATGTAGTAGGTGTCGTGCGGGTCCATGGCATACGCGGTGCCCTTGCCCTTCGANTGGGCATCCATCCACATCCCTTTCTTGCTCTTGCCCTTACTTTTCGACTTGCCCTTGCCGATGTAGTAGGTGTCGTGCGGGTCCATGGCATACGCGGTGCCCTTGCCCTTCGATCCCTTATAGGAGCCGGGATGGCGTAGTCCCGGACAGTCTCGAACGAGGTGATTGCCACCGCAGTTGTAGCACCGTCCTCCACCGCCGCCTTTGGTCATGTTGACGGCTCCAAAGCCGCGGTCGCGACGAAGCGCCTGGGTGGCGCGTTGCGCCTCCGTCCATGAGCGGTTGGCCTCCATGGCCAAACTCTCTGCTATCTGCTCAGCCTTCTGAGCCTCCTTCAGTTGTTCGCTTGGCTCGCCGAGGTCCTCTGTCTCAGCTTCCATCTGTTGATGCTCCATTGCTTGCCAGTCTTCGGGCCACCATTCATCTTCGTACTCGTAGTTGTCCGCGTAGTACCCGTCGTACCAGTAGTCCTCGGTAGGCCACCACTCGTCCTGGTAGAACATCTCGGAGTCCTGGTGCTCGGCCATGTGGGCGTGGTAGTCGCCGCCGCGATGTCGATGTCCTGCAAGTAGTTGGTCATCCCAGAGATTTTGGAGGGCACTCGCAATGGTTTCGTAGTCCAAAGAGTTCTTGGTGGCCCCAAGGATGTCTCTCTTTTCCTCGGCCGACAAGCCGGCTGCCTGTAAGAGGCGCCAACCCCGGAGCACCCCCATGATGAAGGAGTCCGTGACGCTCATCTCGTTCACAGCGGTCGCCTGTGGGGCCTGAACACCCACAGAAGCCGTCAGGATGCGGCCGTGTGGAGAACGATCACCGTGGCTGGGAGAGGAGCCAGGGGCCGCCGACGGGGTAGCAGCATCTGTAGCTCCGCGTGGTACATCCTCACCTTCACGGTGATCTTCGGCAGGATCGGCTTGAGGACGACCTTCACCATCCTCCGTGGTCGGGTAGTCCTCGTCATAGCCCCACCAGGACCAGCGCTCGTTCCAGGATTCCTCATCCCACGTCTCTTCAGCAGGAGGCAATCCAAAGTCACGTTGGTCCTGACTCACACCCTCCTTCTCCTCATGCAACCTTATGATCGCTTCCACAAACTCCTCATGAACCAAAGTCTCCCGTACAAGAAAGTTCCCGATGGTCTCTGCTTGGTTCCGCTTGAANTCCTTCTCCTCATGCAACCTTATGATCGCTTCCACAAACTCCTCATGAACCAAAGTCTCCCGTACAAGAAAGTTCCCGATGGTCTCTGCTTGGTTCCGCTTGAAGCTGAAGTACTGTTGGCAAATCGCCGCTGCATTCGGTAGGCTCTTGCGTACGAGCGGAGAGCTCGCGAGGCGAGTAAGGAGAACTCGCACGCCATCCCGGGAATCCAGCACCAACGTAGACCAGCTCATTGCCAGCAATCTTGCTGGTCCCGACAACCTGCTCAGCAGCTGAGCTCCACAGTACCTCCGCTTGTGAAGAGGAACACTTTGAACCCACCAGGAAACTTCCCTGGTGTATCGCCGCCAGGTTCGTGCCTGGCCGTCCCACGTAGGAACATGCGGTCGTTCCTTGCTGTCCGCCATGTCGAAGAAGAAGAAGAAAAAGGTCGCAGCCTGTCAAGACGGCTGCCAGAGAGGACCTACCGCCTCTCAAGGAAAAACTCTCACTCAACCAAGTTGGCTCCAGAGCGAGACTAAGCTCGACAGTCACTGTCGTAGTCCTCTTAGAGGTCGCGACAAGGTCCTGGAGCGGCTCGCTCCGCTACCATGCAGCGGATGCTGCACAGTAGGGGTAATTGGGCTCTGAAGTTCGTGAAGTGATAGTCGAGCCAAACGCACCCTCAAGAGCTCGGTGCTCTGATCTTTTCCAAGCACGCTTTGTGCTGTNGCTGTCCGATGGCTCAGGTTGGCCTTTCACAGAACCTACCACACAAGGGGCCCCTTGGTCAAGCCTATACATTACGGCACAAGAACAACTGATAAGCACAATCAAACCAGCTTGCTGCAGATTCCCTCTACATTCCTCTTCAGGATTGAGGCTATCGGGTTTCCAACTTTTGGGATTCTGCTGTAGGGTAAGAGGATCCTGATGCGAAGGGCTTTGGGCTTGCACTCAACTTCTACCCAGATCTTCCAATATCCTTGAGTTTAAGGAATCTACCTTAAACTACAGTAGGGTCCCTGCTAATTACCTTGCTTAAGGGATATTGGAAGATCTGGGTACTTGTTTTGAAATCTCTCCGTGGCAGGGTCTGCAGCTCCAAACCTACATGGTGTCGCTCAATGCTCGAATTTGCATGCCCAAGATCTAGGATATGAGGTTCAGGGTCAGGGTTCAGGGTTTAGGGTGTAGCGGTTTAGGGTTCAGGGTTAGGTCTAAGGCTAAATGCCAGACCCTTAAAACACAACACCAAACGACCGGCTCAACACTTCATGACTCAGCAGCGTCGAAGGCCTTAGCATGAGAGAAGATGCCCGACCCTGAACCCACCTAGTGCTCCGAAAAAGATAAAGGCACCACTTGTTGGGAGTTTCCGAAAATAGGGGGACCCTAGTATAGTACCCTAAATAGTAGGATCCTAGTATAAGGACCCCCAAATAAGGGACCCCCCAATTTTCGGAAACTCCACTTTAGTCTCTTTGGGCGGGAGGAAGATCGGCTCCCACAGTAAACTCAGAGAGAAAGTGCTCGCCCAATTGGGGGCTTAGGGTTTTGTTTTAGGGTTTTGGGTTTAGAGTTCTCTAATTTTGGATTCCCCAAGACCGGCTAGCGATTAGCATTCCCTGAACGGTAGCTTGGTATGGCCTTTAGAGAGCTCTTCGACATCCTGATGAAAAGCAGCCCTATAATGGCTTAGGGTTTAGGGTGCCTATTGAATCAAAACCTATAACCCTGCATGGAACCCCTACAAGGCCCCCTGCAAAACCCGATAAGGCTTGTATAAAGACCTGTAAGTGCGCAGGACAGCCGCAACCTTAAACCCTAAACTCTTACAATAACTATACAGAACTCTGAGCCGTCCTGACCCACTAAGAAACAACATAAAACAACATGTAACAAAATGCAATAACAAAGAACGACCGTGGCTCACCGGCAGGAACTTGGCTTCGGGGTTCAAGTTTAGCGTAAAGCAGTCGGGATTAGTAATGGGTTTTCTACAGTTTCAGAGCTTCGGATTTATGGCTTCAGGCTTCAGGGTTTGGGTCTTGGGTTTAGGGGCTCAGGGACTAAATGGGGCGCGCAGTGCTTTTCCTGCTATAAAGCGTTGAGTGTTTGGTCTGAGCCCGAAATGCTAAACAACTAAACCGTCATGTTTAGGGTATACCTAGAGGCTCCATAGTAATTCCTTTGTGGGGTTCATATTTAGATTCCTATAAAGTAATCCCAAAAAGGAACTACTATATGGAGCCTATAGGTAGCGGTCTATAGGGTAGCAAGCCGTCCTCCAATGCTTTTGGCTTGGATGGATGCGCTGCCTGCCACGTCATAGGGTCTTGGGGACTGGTCCGGGCTGTTGGGCTTCAAGGGCTTTGCGTGGCTGCTGAATGATGGGGTTTAAAGTTTAGGGTTAACCTGTTTCTAAGCGGTTCATGTTTAGGGGACGTGAACTACAAGCAAAAGGGAGGGTTTTCTAAGGTTCAGGCATCGGAACTCCGTGCTATAGATTTTGAAAACCGGCCTGATAATTCATGGGTTCTACCGCGGTGCGCTGAGTACGGCTCTGTTGCGGCTGGCACAAAGCTTAATACAACATTATTATTTACCATGAACTTTCAGGTGGCTGATAGAGAATCAGACTGCACGATTTGCGGGAACATGCCTCTGCACCTGCTATGCAGAAACGTACTCAGCGCACATGTGCTGCATTGTGTACATGTATGTATGTGTATATCGATGTGTGTATATACATATGTATATATATATATATATATATGTGTGTGTGTGTCAATGGAAACTGATATGTGTGTGTATATACATATATGTGCATACATACATGCATACATACATACATACATACACACGCAATACGTATATGGAAAATATTTGCATACAATATACACATATACACATATGAATGCACAGATACATAAGTAAATACACACATACATACATACATACATACATAAATAAGTTCATACAGACACAAACAAATACATAATTTAATAAACACACACACTCTCTCTCTATATATATATGCAGACAAATCAACATGTGAAACACAAGTTTAACAGTATACACGTATAATACATACATAAACATGTGTACACGTATAAATATATATATATATAGATATAGATATAGATATAGTTATATTTACATTATATATGTATATATACAGTTACACAAATGTTGCGACAAGTTTCCCTGAGCCCAGAAACCCTAGACCCGAAACCCCAGCCCGTTGAGCCAAAACCCTAAGTCCACGGCCCACGGCCCTCGAACCCGAGTCTGGAGCCCTGAACTGAAGCTGCTGTTGAACATCACTACGCTTTAAAGTAGTAGCCAGAAAGTTGGAACATCATTCTCCTCCTGCCCTTAAGGTAAAGTATAGGGGATCCCAGCACTAATCATCCTAAACCCATGTTCCAACTTTCTGGGATTCACTATAGGTGTTTAGGGTTTGCGTTTTAGGGTTCAGGCGTTCAGGGGATTAGGAAATACGGCCCGCATGAATCCTGGTCACTTGTGACATCCTTGCAGATCTCAACTACATTCCTACCGAAAGACCAATCGAGACCTTAACCTCTGGCCCGGCACTTATTCTCAGATCATTAAGCACATAATGTAGAGGCCTTAATAATTAGAATAGGGTTTCGGGGCCCATTATACCATAATTATAATAAGGAGCCCCCAAAAGAGTATAGGTAATTATTAAGGCCTCTATAGTACGGATTATCAGTAATAATAGTAATACAAGAAGCCCTGCGCAGCCTAAAAGCGGCCCGCAACCCTGAGCCGTCGTTGTCGAAAACCAATGAGCAACTTGGAAACCCATCATACCCTGTAGAACCCTGTGCAGTCCTAGACGCTTTCAGAAAACACATATCACATATCATACCACCCTGAAAAAATCCGGAGCAGCCGCGTGCATTTCTTGAACTAGCGGTAACTAGCGTTCCTCCAGCCCCCCGAGACCCGATTTCGGGCTGTAATGCCCTGTAAACCCTTCGCAAGCATCGTAATAAACATCTTTCGCTTGCAGAACCCTGCGAGGCTGCGACACCTTACGCTCGCGAGAGCCACCCAAATTGACGAATCTTTCCAACATCCCCTCGTAGATTGGAAGATGTGGTCAACTAAATTCCATAACCCTAAACCCTAAACCCTAAAACCCTCAACCCTGAACCCTAAACCCTAAAACCCTCAACCCTGAACCCTAAACCCCAAGCCCGAAAACCCTACACACTAAGCCCGAAACCCTGAGATCTCACACCCTAAGCCCTGAACCCTATATTCCCAAAGCGCCCTGAGCCCTATATCCCCTCAACCCTCTATTCCATAATAGGGCCCCGAAAAAGTACATAAGCCAAAATTAGGATAGGGATATCCCATCTAAACCCTATTATAATGAAGCCCAATAAGGTAGGGATATCCCTATCAAATGCTTATGCTTATGCGCTTTATGTGTCCCTAACATAAACCCATGAAGGCCACCTCGGAGCGGGGACTGAACAGCATCTGAAAGGATTCGTCGGCGCTCTGCTGGGTGGATGTCGGGGAAAGCAGGCCACGAAGCCTGGGGATCAGGTTTATTTAAAAACTATAGCATACATACTTTAGTAAAAATTAATACAATAAACATCAAGTTTACCATATATGCATAGTAAACTCTAATAACCTAGGTATACCTCGAAAAAGGGGGTTCAATTAGGGGATCCGCAAGGGTTCTTCAGGGTTCAGGGTATATAGGGGCTTAAAGGGCTTGGTTTCGAGTTTAAGGCGTGTACCTTTCAACTTGTACTGCTGCTTTTCTGTTGATCTAGCTGTTGGGATCGAACCACCGACTACAAAAAAAGAGAGAACTGATTGAGAATCTAACCCTATGAACCTTAAACCTTCAAGTTGACAGGTTTCTGACGGCAAAATTAAAGGATGGCGTTAAAGGTAAATATAAGGGTTACTGGTAAGGTTCAACAAAGACAACTCTGCAAATTTAAACATATGTATCTAGAGAGAGAGACAGCGAGAGAGAGCGAGCGAGAGTGGCCTGATTAATTAGACGAGGGTGCTAGGAGTCTATTCTAGTGTGGTTAGAAGTTCCCTAAGGAATAATGTTGGTAAGAACTCGGGCTTCAACAATGTACGAGACACGATACTTCCAGGTAGTTGGAGATTCCAATTCCTGTTTTGGGTTTAGGGTTTTCGAGTATAGGGGTTTTTGCGGCTTAGGGCTTAGGTCTTAGGTTTTTATGTGCATTTTAGGGTTTAGGGCTTAAGTTTAGGGTTGAGGGATTACGGTTTAGGGTTTAGGGTGTAGAGTGTAGGGTTTGCGAGAAATGGGTCATCGGTTGGATCGCAGCAGAGCTCACAGGCAATGTACGAATTGGGTGTGAGGTACCCCTAAGGGTGCAAGTGCCTAGTTGCCATATAATACTCCCCAAAGTAGTAACCTACATAATCAACTACTATCCTAAACCCAAGTACCTAAGGGTCCTTTGGACCCTTAGGGGCATGTATACCAACCGCACCTTTGCTGTTGATGGATCAGGTCTCAGAACTACCCTGCACCAGAACCCTCAACCCTGGACCCAACCCTAATAGGGTCCAAAGGACCCAATAATTGGGTACTTGGGTTTCGGATAGTAGCTATGTAGGTTACTATTTTGGAGAGTATATGATAATTAGGTACTTGGACCTTTAGGGCTTTAGGGTCAGGGTAATGCCGGATTGCGTCGTTCCCCAAACCTTGAACCCTAAACCCTAAACCCCAAACCCCAAACCTTGAACCCTAAACCTAAGCCCTGAAACCGAAATCCTAAGGTCATGCAGAAGTATGGGAGTTTCCGAAAATAGGGGACCCCAATATAGTACCCTAAATAGTAGGATCCTTATTATAAGGTCCCCAAAATAAGGTACCCCTATTTTCGGAAACTCCCATCTCGCACTTTAAACTCAATAGTCGTATTGAAACCCGTTCAACCCCGAGAGGTGCTAGGAAACGCAAAGTCTCGTCTGATGCCAGGCTCTGTGCTCTTTGCAGAAAGATGAAAAATAGATCCTAAAACTATTTATATTGTTGCAAAGGCAATCCTATAGTTAACCTATATTCTTCAAAAGGTATTCTTATAACCTTTAGTCTACGGTTTAATTATGCTAGACCTGGCATTCTACTCTGAAGCCCTGGCACTAAGATGCCCAGTGGCGCGTGCCCCATGCCAGACAGCGAAGACTGCTTGCTGGATGTACTCTTCTGTGACCCGTGCCGCCGGACGGACATCGTGGAGTTCTGCAGGGCATGAGGGCATACTATGCCATATAGATACGTCAAGGTCTATTGAGGGCCCCACGACGGAACATAATCTGACAATGTTGCGGTTCAGGCACCGTGGGTGGAGTTTGAGGGCACGTTCCTCCCGAGGAGAAAGCGTCAACGAGTCATGAGGCACGGTTAAAGGCTGTATGAAATTTTCTCATAGATGTAGAAGGCTTTGTACTCCAAGACGATTTGGGGTATCTCATATTAGAACATGAGAGTATATAAGGAATATCAGGGACCACTATTCCTAATCACTACTACATACTTCTCCAGACCTCCACAATTGTTGGACCCTGAACCCACAACCTAAACCCCAAACTCTAAACCCCAGCCTGAAAAAGCCCACTGCGGTCTTGCTTAGGTCTTTATGGCGCAGGATTTGCTCTCCCCTGACAGACATCTGGGGGCTTCTTAGGACGTTTAGGATGTAGGGTTAAAGGTTATTCAGGGCTTGGGTTTAAGGTTTAGGGGATGTAGGGTTTAGACTTCAGTGGGGTCTTTTCACGAAGGATCCTTCTTGAGGCCCCTTCTCTTGCCGTGCCAGGACTTACATCGGCTGACACATGCTGCAGATACAGGGCTGGTACACAAACGGGCTTGGAGCGCTTCCTGACCATGCCCGAATACTCCAATCCCACCAAGCATGCGTGTAAAACCCGAGTAAACCTTAAACCCTAAATGTATCCTAAGAGCAAACCCGTATACCCTAAGCCTGTAACCCGTTGCTGCTATTGCATAGACCCCGCTGCATATCCGAGGTTTGACTCACCTGGGTTAGGGGTTCATAATGCTTAGGGGCTAGGGTGTAATATAGGGGCCCAAAATTGCATGAAATAATTACCAATACTATTTTGGGTGTTCTTGATTATAAGTATAGTATACTGGGCCCAACACCTTATTCTAATTACTAAGGCCCCTCTAGTAGACTTCTGGTCAAGATCCTCTTCAACCACAACAAACCCCAGATCTTGGGTCTACGTAGACGACACAGACTTCAAGTCTACGGGGTCAGAATGCTCTAAAGTTTCGAGACCCTAAACCCTACACCCTTTAACCCGAAACCCAACGACTCTTGACACAAGTTCTGTAAGGCGTGATTTCTGTAGGAGCCTCGACAATTCGACGAGGGCTTTGGGGGTCCTATACTACTGTTGATGGACAAAATCCTGCATTGCCCATTATAAGGAATATACCATAATTCCCATAGTTTAGAGTCCTTAAGGTCATGCAGGATTTTGTCCATCAACCGTATGAACAAAAACTGATGTTAAGGCTGTCAAGGAACCCCAAGGACCGGTATTACCAGTCACACTAAGCCCTGAACCCGCACAACCAAACCGTTAACCCTAAACCCTAAACCCTAAACCCAAACCCTAAACCCTAAACCCTAACCGTTAACCCTAAACCCGCAATCCTCCACAACCCCCTAGAGCCCTCTACGGCCTGACTGCTCGTCGAGTTAATGGATGTCATCTTCCTGAACGGCCGGTGCAGTAATCTTCATGGGTTAGGTCCGGTTAGGTGTACGTCTTACCTGGGGCTCCAAAAACCTACTCTTTTAAGGGTTCTACCCTCTAATTAAGGGGTCAGAACCTACTATTTTGTAGGGTTTGGGGTCACAGGTAGAGCTTGGGGTTTAGAGTTTGGGGTGTTGGGTTCCTGTTAATTTGGAAGTTCCTCTGGGGGTGTCTTTGCAGGCTTTGACGGCTTCGGTCAAGGGTACTATCGAGGTACCGGGGTTTATCTTTGTGATTGTTTTAACTTGAACAGTCTCTGTCAGGATTCGGGGGCATAAGAGAATTCTCATCACAGGTCGCGTAGCCCTACTTCTCCCATGACCCTTCACGCAGACCCCTTCTTCATCTGCCAGTTCCCCTACAGAGGGATCCCCGGAACCCAAGCTCTGAGAACCCAATACCCTAAGGGTCCAAGTACCTCATAATCATATACTCTCCTAAATATTGAGCTACATAACTACTATCCCAAACCTAAGTACCTAATTATTGGGTGGTTTGGACCCTTAGGGATAAATGCAAAACCAAACACAAGAACGCGACAATCCTCCTAAAAAGAGAACAGGCCGTAAAGTGCAAACCCCTACCTCAAGCTACCATAATCTCCTTTCCTGTACTATAAAACTCTAACATCGACTTTAAAGGGGGCCCTACAAAAAGGTGGGTTTGGTAGTTCAAGGTAAACTATGCTGCACTAGGGACCCTTGCAAAAAATATAATTCTATCTGTCTCCTAGGGATTATAGTAGCCAAAACTCAAAACTATTTCCAAGTACACCTTAGGTAACCCTCAATTTGGAATACACCCTACACTACGATAGGAGCCTTATTAACATGATTTGCGGTACTTAACCCTAACCTCAGGGTCCAAGTAGAACAAATACATTAAAGCATGGTACTCCAAACCCCGGTTAAGGAAGAGGCACCTCCAGTCAGAGCAGCGGCAGCACTCCAGGGCCCCAGCAAGCTCCACGAAACCTCAGATTTGGGACGGTGGGGCTTTGGGGTTTAGACTTCAGGGCTTGGGCTTCCGGGTTTAGAATTTAGGCTTCAGGCTTGATACCTAAACCCCTAAACCCTAAACCCCTAAACCCTAAACCCTGACCTAAAACCCTAAACTTTGTGTTTAGGGTTTTTTGCAACGTTTCGGGCTCGAGCTCAAATAGCTTTGCAGGTCTGGTGTTGGCGGTGGTTTGCTTGTTCCTTATGGGCTTCGATACACGTGTGGTTGAGTTAGGGCTCATTGAACATGTTTTAGGGTCCAGGATAAAGGTTCTAGAGTCTTTGTTGTGGGCTCATTCAGGAATGCTGGACAGGAGGATAGGGCTTCAGAGTCCAGCTTGTGATCATGAACTTCAGCGCTTTAGGAAAGGATGCTGGGGCCAAGGCTTGGCAAGAACATGCGACAACCCGAAATACACCCCTTACTTTGAGACGTACGCAAATCAAATATCGAGCAGCCAGGCCCAAGCCAAGTCAACCCCAAACCCCTAAACCCAAGACCCCTTCCCCGACATAGGGTAGTTGTGCATCATACGCCAGAAAGTATAGAAACTGATATTGTGCAGATCCAAACATCATTCAACGTGCACTTTTCAATCTCAATATCCCTCTATCATGATACTGCCACTTGATTACGGAGATTCTTCGCATTCTGTGAAACAAATACAAGTCTAGGGTATGTACACACCAGGTATAACATAGGTCATCTAGTGCTCGTGTAGCATAAACAGACATACTGCAACAACGAACCGAAGACAGCAATGCATTTTTATGCGTATGTCATGCATGCATATCTGCATACCTTCGTACGTGCATACATACTTTCTTAACAAAACACTTGCGCACTCCTGATTGCAATGCTGTTGTCTACCTACCTGATGCTCCGCCTACTTTCCATGTAGATAAGTGCACGTGTCTCTCTCCGTGTGTGTGTGTGCTTTGTTGCTTGCTTGCTCGCTTGTTGTTTGCTTCTCAACCTAGAGAAACCCTAAGCCCTCAAAGGCCCCAAAGTAGTTCTTTTGGGGTTCATATTTAGAATTCTATAAGGTAATCCCAAAAAGAAACTACTTTGGGGCCTTTGGGTAAGTGCAAATTTCGACGGGTAGCCCAACTCACGGGCAAGAGTGATCCAAGGCTGGAAGAACGTCCTCAGACTTGATGGCCGCACAGGCATGGTTTAGGGTTTAGGGTTTAGGGTTTAGGCTGCAAGATTAGGAGTTTTTTTTGTTTTGGGGCCTTAGGGTCCAGAAGTTTGGGCACGGGTCGAGGGTATAAAGTCTGTAGGCCCGCAACGCCGAATAACCTACGTTCCCTACAACGGTAGGTTCGTTGAAATTCACTGGCTTCAGTTGGGACTAGGGGTTAAGGGTTCATTTAAGTCTTCAACCTTTAACACAAGTCCGAAACTGTACTACACTTAACAGTGCTGTATAACGGAGCACCAACTGCAGGAGCCTTGGTCTAGAAATCACACCACCTTAGAGCCGAGCCCTCGGAAGAAAGTGGTTTAAGAAAGTGGTTTAGGGTTTAGGGTTTAGGGTGTCATGAGTTGGCATCAGTTGGTTTGGGTTTAGGCTTTAGGCAACCAGTCGCGACGGCATGCTTTCGGACTTTTGGAGATAGAACTTAGGATCAACACCTAGCCCAAGTCAACAACAACCGTGCTTAGGGTTTAGGAGTTTTGGGGTTTGTCCGCACCAAAACAAATCAAGCTGTGAAGGTAAATCCATGCTGATGAGCTACCCCAAATCCCAGTGACATAGCCCAGCCCCCTGTTGATGATGGTTCATGGGTAACCCAGCCGGGGATCCATAAACCTCAAGCCAATCCCTATAAAGCTCTAACTCGAACACCCAATCCACCAAAATATCATTAAAAAACAACAGTAAATTACACCCTAAACCCCGGAACTCTAAACCCGAAGCCCAGACCCCAAAAACCCTAAACCTCTATGAAATGATAAGAAGTCCCTTGTAGTAACCTTGTCGGTAACCCCCCCAAAAAAATTACCCTAAACCTCTATGAAACGATAAGAAGTCCCTTGTAGTAACCTTTCCGGTAACGTTGTAGAAGCTGCGAAAGGAACCCTGGAAGGCAACCGCTAAGCCATATAGCAAGCTTACAGAACCCTTCTCAGGAATCGTTACAAAAGACCTGAAAAGACACAAAAAAAAGAACCTCTGATCCTAAACCCGGAGCCTGTACAGAAATACAGAAATCTTCATCCCCCTTGAAGGACCCGTCAAAAAACCCTCTTTAAAGGACACCTTAAACCCCAAACCCCGACAGCCGAAAGCCTAAAACCCGAAACCCCCGAAACCCTAAACCCTATAAAAGCCGAATCGCAACGCCCTTATTGAAGGACCCGAAACTCTAAACCCTAAAACCCTCCCTATGGCAGCCCTTACAGGGAACCCTGAAGCGACCCGAAGAAGGAGACTCTAAAGAAAGAGGCCACGTGTCTCATGCAAGTGTGGGCTACGGCCTGCGCGGAAAGCCATACCTGGTTTTTTAGGGTTTAGGGTTTAGGGGTTTGCGGTTTAGGGTTTGGGGGTTTTGGGTTTAGGGGTTTTAAGGTTTTAGGGTTTAGGATTTATATAAGGTTCCTCTAAGGGCTCTTTCAAGGGATCTATTTTAAGGGGTTGACCCTAAACCCTAAACCCAAAAATGGTTGGGGTTCATGCTTCCTTCAGACTTTCAGATATTTGGGTGGTCACGTACCTGGGTGGTCAGGTTTTGTAAGGACTTTTTTCAATTGGTTCAGTCAACAATTCCTTTAAAATGTCCTTGCAGGGTTCGTTTACAAAGGGTTCTTTCAAGCCTACGAGCCCCTTAGACCCACAATAACACATATTGCGTTTTCGCTAGCAACCCTTTTGGGTTTACACTCAGGTGAAGCGTTGCTTTCAAAGGGTTCCAACGTGTTCGAATCCCGAGCCGACCGACGCACGCCATGGAACTGTTTACATAGATTTTGAGGTTTAGGGTTTGTGGCCTTTGGGGTCTCGGGCTGAGGCTACAGGGTCTAAGATTTAGGACTACTCCTGCTGCTGTTGCTACTACTACTACTACTACTGCTACTACTACTACTACTACCGCCAACGTGCCTCACCATAACCTACCCTTTTTTGAATTTAACCTTATCTTTCCTTTCCGGGGAGGGGTAAAGGTCGAAATCCTACCCTATTCTTTGCCTTGTCTCTGGGCGGAGAATTGAAATAGGGGGGGATATTGGAAGATCTGACTCTTTGAGACATCGTATGTTGTTGCGGTGCAATGTAAAAGCCCTTTTAATAAAGTGGGCCTATTTAATGCGTCTTTTTCCTTATTCGAGCCCGTACCAAAAAGCGGCGGCCTAATTGATGCTTTTTTTTGGTTGTGGGACTTTTTTGGGTGGTTGCTCCTGTCTGTAACCATACTGTACTACTACGGTACTACCATTGTACAACTGTACTATTGCACTACTACTACTACTACTACTACTACTACTACTACTTCTTCTACCACTACTTCTACTACTACTACTACTACTACTACTACGCTACTACTACTATACTAATACTGCACTACTACTGTACTACTACTGCACTACTTGTGTCCTATTGCTGTACTACTACTCTACAGTCCCAGGCCTCAGACTTACAGCGGGCATTCCGGGTGTTGCAGTCCTGGTCTGTGCGAGAAAAAGAGGAGCCAGGAGCGACGCAAGCTGCGAGTCGGGGATGTGTCTCGGAAATCACCCCCGGGCCGAAAGTTATTTCGACATGCAGCTTATAACATAGACGTGTGCGGCGGAGAGGCGGAGAGCCCCAAGACCCGCTTTACGTGGCCAGCGTGGCGGAGTAGATACTTTCCGGGAATTTTATATAGATTCCGGCGGAGAGCTTTGCGGGGTTGTGCTAGGAGTCTACGGGGGAAAAGGGTTGAACATGTGGTGATCTAGTGATCTGTCAACTTCATGTTGTGTGGCGAACTTTCGTCCTGCGGTAGTAGTGTAGGCTGGAGGCAAAAGTCTTCAAAATGAAGGGTGTTTAGTCTTGGTAATTATCTTGGAGTGATCGGGGCTTGGTTTCGAGCTTTTGGTGATCTCCAAACCGCCCGACCGCGGCATTCGCGCAGAACGCAGACCCTCCACCCAGGCCAGCCCCAAACCCAGACTATTCAACTTTTGGTCGAGGGGGGGGGGCCTATTCAACGGGCCGCAACATTAGCAGGTGCGGTGAAGTCCAGCTCCCAAAAGCCCTGAAATCCAAAGACGGGTTTAGGGTTCAGGCTTTACCTTAAGGACGAAATGAACCCTAAAAGGGTTTAAGGTTCATATATCATATAGGGATTCATAGTATATGGGTATAGGGCCCCTACTTTTAAGGGTCATTTGGTCCTTCAGGTAGGGCCGTGTATTCTAGAAACCAGATCAAAAGTCCCAAAGAAGCCGAAACCGCAAAATCAGACGGTGTGCTGCGGGCCATGAGCGCCATCACCGTGGCCTGCATTTCATGCGGACATTGGATATCTTTGGGGCTTATGCTTGAAGCTTTTGGTTTAAGGGTTTAGGGTTTAGGGATTTAGGGATTCAGGGGTTTTCGGTTATGGGAGCTCCGGGGTTTAGGGCTTAGGGCTCAGGCTGTAGGTACCCAGAGGCCCCATAGTAGTTCCTTTTTGGGGTTCATATATAGAAACCTATAAGGTGATCCCAAAAAGGAGCTACTATGGGGCCTCTGGGTAGCAGTGGTTGAAGTAAGGTCAAGGTCTGGCCTCCTCGTGGTGTTTGCGGGGATGTTTTCATGCGACCTACAGTTTCCTTAAAGCTCTGGGCATTAAACCCTTGAGCTTATACAGCCCTTGCGGAATCCTTGCGAAACATCAGAAATAGAAACCCGATGCAAAGCTCCAGACCACCCAAACCCCTGAACTCCGACCTCCCCCGGTGCCCCAGAGCCAGTGCAACGGCCTAGGACTGTAGAACTCGTGATTGAAGCCCGATTCTGGCCCTGCTTACTTTCGGGACCAACTCAGAAGGTGCTAGTTTGGGGTAAGATAACCCAATGTGGATACTTAACCCTAAGGGTCCATGTACCCAAATAGCAAATACTTAGGCCCCAAAGTACCTCTATACGGACTACTTTAAGGCCAAAGCATCTACTATTTGGGTACATGGACGCCTTAAATCCCTAAACCCTGAACCCCTAAACCCTAAACCCATTAAGCCCGAAGCACGGTAAAAGGGAGACAGCAGACGGGCTAAGCCTTGAAACCGGACCAGCTCTGAGTCTGCCATCGCACTTCGCAGTGAGGGCTCAAAGGACGCTATATACCCCCTCAGACTCCAAATAGCCCCAATAGGTACTATCTCGGCGAAGGGTTCTTCATCGGAGGTTCTCGTCGGTTAGTATAGATTGATCTATGTTTTATGGACTTTAGAACCCAAAGTAGGAACTGTTTTTTGCACTTGGAGTCTTAGGGTACTGCTTAGAGCTATACTATAGGGGCCCTTAATAAAATTAGAATAGGGTTTGGTTTGGGGATATAATATATTATAAGTTATAAGTAATAAGGAGCCCCCCCAAAATAGTATCGGTAATTGTTGAGGCCCCTATATTAGACGCCTAGAAGCGAATCGGCCGTGAGGTGTGGGGCCTGCACCAAAGTTTCGAAGGCTTCCGTTGACACATAGTCCGCCTCAATTTTGGCCTTGCGAGCCACGGTTTAGGGTTTAGGGTTTAGGGGTAACATGGGGGCCTTAATAATTAGAATAGGGTTTTGGGCCCATTGTACTATAATTATTATAAGGAACCCCTAAAACCTGCAAAACTTCACCCTAAGAGTCCATGTACTCATATAGTATATACATTGGCCTTAAAGTACTCCCTATTTAGGTACTTTGGGTCCAAAGTATATACTATTTGGATAATTACGTGGACCCTCAGGGTAACACTGAATGCTTTGAAGAAGTCGGAATCCCTTCTCTGCCCCGCAAGCCCTGAACCCCTCAAGTACCGTACTCTCCACATGGCCGATCCACATAACTGCGAAGGCTATAGCCCTGTAGCGTGTGACTAAATGGTACTGGAACCCTACAAAACTGAGTCAGCCTGTTTCGATGCCGACACCCTGCAATCCACCCCACCGTCTGAATGCGAAATGGCTTGGAAGAAGCCCAGCTTGCGAAAGCTCCTAAACCCTAAACCCTATGCCCTAAACCCTCATCCCTAAGCCCAGCCAACCTTAGACCCTACGCCTCATGCCAATCCCACACACGACGAGCGTCTTCCTAAACTCCCTGAGCCCGAAACCCGAAGCACATCCCAGACAATCCAATATAGGGGCCTTAGAATAGGGTTCCTTTAAGGCTCCTTTAAAGGGGTCTATATAGGGGGTCTATAATAGGATTCTATTATCATATAGAGGCCTTAAAGATTAGAATAGGGTTTTGGGGTCCATTATACTATAAATATGAAACATCCAAAATAGCATAGGTAATTATTAGGGCCCTTATATTACAGGCTTCGAGCCCTGTGCCTGCCGAAGATGATAAGAACAAGTTCACTTGCAGGGTCTAGGGTTTAGGGATTAGGTTTTAGGGTAAAACTTAACCCGGAATAACCTACCTTTTTTAGGACTTATATAAGGAAATCATAGTAAGGAGCCTTAAAAAGGTAGGTTATTCAGGGTTAAGGTAGGGTTTAGGGATTCGGATGCAGGGTCAAGGGCTCAGAAGGATCACTACCTCGGCGTTACCTCGGTTACCTCATGATTCTCTTAAGCTTGTCATATGAAAAGGCAAAAAAGCAAGAATCTACAATGGACAGTCTTCGCAGAACACAACAACAGCTTAACAACCCTTCACCCTAATCCCTACTGGAAAACAAGCCCCAAAAGCTTCACAAACCAAACAGGCCTGTAAACCTTACAACATGTCGTGATACCCTGCAAGTCCCTGGTCAGTCCTACCTTAGAAACGAAGGTCGCAGTTCGTTATGAGGGCAATAAACCCTCTTGTAAAGATGCTTTCTGCAAGTAATGACCAACTTCATTAAGGCCTACAGTCTG
This sequence comes from Symbiodinium sp. clade A Y106, assembly GCA_003297005.1. Lineage (NCBI taxonomy): Eukaryota > Dinophyceae > Suessiales > Symbiodiniaceae > Symbiodinium > Symbiodinium sp. clade A. The sequence goes on from BGNK01004022.1 coordinate 25,005, forward strand.
CAAGAAAAGCCCTTTGAATTGAAGGCTTCGTTTAAAGCTAAGGAAGCCCATCCCCCTGAAAGGACTTTTGCGCCCTGATAAAGCCTAAAGCCCCTTCGCAGCCCGGAAGACGCCCTGCAAGCAATCCTGAAAACAGCCCGGAACTCCGGAACCCATAGATCCTATAAACCTTAAACCCCGAATCCCCAAACTCTCAATCCCTGAACCTTGAACCCGTAAATTCCTTAAACCCTGGCTGTAAATCTTAACCCCGGAATCCTAAGCCCTGCACCTAGCTGTAAACCTAAAGCCCTGAATCCCTAAACCCTATATACCTAACCTCTGAATCGCTACACTGAAACCGGCTCTAAACCTTAGCACCCGAATCCTAAACCCTGAACCTAACTAAACCACGGTATAGGGTTTAGGCTTTAGGGTCTGAAATCCCAAAACAGCCCTTCCCCAACTGGCCTCGAGCACTTTCCGGTCCTCCTTAGCAAAGCCTGGATCACGTTGGGCTCAGGTTGCGCGTTTAAGGGCATAGGGGTTTAGATTTTGCGGGTTGAGGATTTGGGGGTTTAGGGCTCACTGGTTTAGGTTTAGTTTCTGCTCCAATAACCGAGCAAACAAAGTTGAAACTTTGTAAGATAGACCAAATATGTCAGGCCAAAACGTTTACAGTTCTCCCATCGGCCATCTACCTAGACTCTCCATTGTAGTGCCGTTCTTTGGTTAACCAGCTTTTTATGGTTAGGATCCCATAATATAGACTTTGGTTAACCAAAAAAGAGCTACAGTGGAGACATAAGTTTAGGTTTAGGGCTCATGGATTCCAGGTTTAGCGTTGAGGGCTTCCGAACCCTTTAAACCCTGAAGCCCTAAACCCATTGAGCTGAAATCCGTTGATTGCAAGATCCACCCGAATGGCATAAACAAGCCAATGTTGCAGGCAGGAGGAGGCGGAGGAGGGCTTAAGATTTGGAGGTTTTAGGATTTTAGGCTTTCGTATTCTCTACTCCCCTCACTGCCGAAATATGCTGTATGAGGCTTACTAAGTACGATTCTCCTACACCGAAGAATTCGTTGAACCCGTTTGGTCACGCACAAACTGCGAGCCCTCACGTCGAACCGACCCAGGCGAGATGCATTTGGTCTGTTTGAGCGAGAAGTGACGCACTGCATCCAGGTACCTCGAGGAACACAGGACGAACCATAACTCAACGTCAAATAACAGTGGCATAAGAGTAGTGATGATGATGATGCTCTGAGCCGAGCTATCCGATCTCTGCAAGCTGGCAAGTCCCAGAGGCTGCTAATTCTGGCTTGCATGCAGGCCCAAAGAGACTTACAAGTAGACCTGTAACTGAGGTAGCTATATTGGCACTTATTTACGTTTCCTTGTTGCCACCTACATACCTGGGGTACTGCCCCTGTAACAGTCTATATAGGGGTCATATTAAGTGCTATATGTAACCATAACATGAATCTTTCCAACCGTTACAGCGTAGGGGCTGTAATCTAAGGGCCTTAATAATTAGAATGGGGTTTTGGAGCCCATTATACTACAACTATAATAGGGAACCCCTATATTATATCCTGGTCATAGCCCTTATAGCAGCCCTTATGGACCCCTTTAAAGGAGCCCAATACATGTCCATAAAGCTTCGAGAGCGGCAAGCCTTTCTCACAAACTGCTTCCGTTCTCAGCCCCAGATGCTGCCAATCCCAAGCAAAGCGTCCTATGTGCTGTTATACAGGATACTTCCCGAAAACAACAATGCTTAATACTTGTAGGTACTTTGGACCCCTCGGGATTTAGAAGACACTAGCCAACACGAGTTCAAGACTATAAACACACGAGGATCACAAAACAGGTTGGGTTGAACATGGCACTTCGAACCTGGGATCAACAAAAAAATCCCTAAATCTGACACGTATTGTGCCACGAGCTATGCATTAAATCCCATGATCCTTCAAGTAGGCAACCAAACCACGTAGACCCCAAACACTAAAGTCCTCTAGCCTATATCCTGTACTTTCACCAATACTATTTGGTGGTTCCATTTTATCTTCATAGTATAATGGGCCCCAAAATCCTATTCTAATTGCTAAGGCCCCTTTCTTATAGAACAAGGGAACCCTAGTCTTTATTAAGGCCCCTATGTTGTAGCACCCTTATAGATCCCTGAAAGACCCTTCTAAAGGATCCCCTTAAAGGGAACTCTACTCTAATTATTAAGCCCCCTGTATCATAGTACTAGATCCCCTATGGAGCCTTTCCTGAAAAGGAACCCTACTCTAATCATTCAGGCCCCCTATATTAGTCAAGGCGACAGGGGCAGCGTCTCCTCTTTCACGAAGAGCTCCGTCTGAAGGAAGACCTGCACGTAGATTTAAAGGATAATGTAGGGGCCTTAGGGTATATCATACTATAAGTCTAATCAGGAACCCCCAGAATAGTATAGGTAGTAGTTAAGGTCCCAAAGTATGGCGTTTGCCTAGACGCCCCAGCTACTCTTTATAAAATGTAAACACCCGCTATTGCAAGACAATAAGGGCTTCAGTAAAGGGTGCTTGGGGAGGCCTGGTAACTATGATGATTTAAGGCTCAAGGTTCAAGGTTCAGGGTCTGGGATTTTGAAATGGCTTAGGAGTCATCGGGGTTCATAAGACTATGTGGTCCAGCCAATCACCCACGGTCACGCTGCTCTCGCTGCCTGTCTCGTTTGCGACGAATTAAACCAAGCTCCTACATAAACAACTAGTTGCACATGAATATGAACCAGCGCACAGAAATTCTACGTTCAAGTCTCAAAGTCTAAACTGGCACCGAAGTAGGGGGCCTAACAGGCGACGAATCGTAATGATCAAACCAAGACAGGACACCTAAACCCTTCAGGTTTATCAAGGATAGTTCAAGTAGGGTTGTAGGAGTTCAGGTTCATGAAGGGGGTTTAGGATGCTTTTATCTCCACGCATCTTGGCTTGCAGGAGAAAGGCTTAACATATCGGTTCCAAAGGGCTTCCACCGAGACATTGAAGCCGCAGAAACGTGACTTTCTCGAGCGGTCGCCAGATCTTTAGACCTTCAAATCCCAGGACCTGAGGAGAGCCCACGGAATTCAACATCAAAGTTTCAGCCGTACCTGCTTTGCGATGGCGAATGCAGATTCAACGCTAGGTTGGTGACTTCTGGTGATGGTAGCGCCCTTGTGCATGTGCCTGCGAATCTTGCGATCGCAACCAGTAAGCTAGTCCTTGGAAACATAGCCGCTGATGCTGTCCCAAGCACGGGTGTGGGGATGATTCGCCCTACTCAGCATTCCACTGAACTTACATTAGGTCATTAGATTGCTGTAGTTTTATTGTGAAACTCCCAGAAAGGAAACATGTAGAGCCTGAAAAACACAAAAGCCAGACAAGACCATCTACAAACTTGTGCACGAATAAATACTCTTCTTTTCATAAATCCCCCGGCACGTGCCTTGTGAGGCGGCTTGGACACGAGAACCTCAGCAAGGGTTTCGGGCCTTAAGCTAGAGCTCGGGATTTAGGGTTTAAGGATCAAGGTTTGGTGGGGCTTAGGGTTGTAAGCTGTCTTAATCGCCCTTCAAAGCTGGGATAGGCCTTGAAGCTTCCATCAGGGCTTATAATGAAACTACAAGGGTTCCATAAGGGTACTATTGAGTGAATATTCTCCATATAAGCAGGCACCCAACGGAAAGGTTGCCGAAGCATCCTCGCGATCAAACCCTACCCAGAGTCTCCATTGTAGTCCCCTTTCTTGTTTCAAACAAAACTATACTTTGGATCCAAAGTAACCAACACATGGAACTCCAATGCAGACGGTAGTAATCCCCAATCCCCAAGCCCCAGCCCCAAACCCTAAACCCCGAGGCCTGAACCCTGAGGCCTGAACCCGAAGCCCTCAAACCCCAAACCCTAAGTCCAAAGCCGTGGGCCCCAAGAGCCGCAGGAGAGGTGCTGATAGAGTTTGGGCTTAGGGTTACTTGGGGGGTCGGGGGACTTAGTAAGTAGGTACTAGGTAGACTTACAGGTACCCTAAAAGCCGTCCTAAGTGGGAATATCATGCTTATAAGTCTATAAAATTGCTACTTGCTAAGTCCCCCGACCCTCCAAGTAGGGCTTGAGGTTTAGAGTTATGATTTGGGGCAGGAGTTTGGCCGGGGTTGACCATACGATTACCCTATTGAGGTTCTGCGGTTCGGGGGCCAAGGGCGAGGTTTTCGGGTTACAGCAAATAAATTCATGTGCATATATCTGTATAATATATATATAATAAAATAATATAATAATATATAATATATAATANTATTATATATTATATATTATATATTATATATTATATATTATATAATATAATATATAGTATAATATATATTATATGTATTCTATATACATATATATATATATATCCCTAAACCCTAAACTCAGCAACCCTATAGGACCACAAACCATACATGTTCACCCTAGGAGTAGGGGTACCCCTCTGAGGGTTCCTTTAAGGGTTCACGGTTTAAGGGTTGATATGCCCATGTAGTACATACTTTGGCACCAGAATGTACCGATGTAGGGAAGGTGCTAAGGCGAACCCCAAACCCCTTACTCACCATGCTTCAAGTGCAAGATACCCAGAATACGACTATAGATAGCTCTCAGATCGGGTTTAAAGTGCAGGGCCCCGGACTCAGAGTTCTAAACTATCCCAAAATTTCTCCTGGTTCTGATGGATGCAGAGTTTGGCACTCAGCAGAATGACCACCAGACATAACTCGCTTGACAGGGGAGAGGTATGTCGCGACAGGTGTGGCCTACCCATGTAGTGCCACCCGAAAATTTGTGGCCTGGACCAGCGAGATTAGCTGCGTCCTCTCCTGGGTGAGCTCAAACAAGAGCTGGACCCTCTGGGTTGACTCGAAGTCCGTAGTGCATGTCATATAATCTAAGATCACGGCATCCACGTTCCGCACTGGTGCACTTGCCAGGTGCACCCCTGACGCCACACCGGCACCTTAGCGCATCGTCCGGCTGTCATCGCCCCGAGAAGCTTGGATCCCGGAGCGAGGAGCTTCTCGCCACAGAGCTGTTGGCCCCAACGTCAGGACGCACCGCCGTCCGCCGGTGCGAAACGCCTCGTACCCCGATCCAGGTGCATGGGTACGCCGCCGGCGCGGCTGTGGCGACCGCATCCCGCAGGGTAAGGCATCTGTCGGACTCCCCTTAAGCCATTGCTGGCCGACCCCCAATCGGACGACAGCCCCGATTCGCTCACGCGAGGGTAGAGGGTATACGGTGTTGGCGTCGTGTGAGCTCNTGGCCGACCCCCAATCGGACGACAGCCCCGATTCGCTCACGCGAGGGTAGAGGGTATACGGTGTTGGCGTCGTGTGAGCTCCCACTGGATGCCTCCCCGTTTCTCCTCGGATCTAAGGTCTCTCGAGCACGCAGCCTCGTGGCGTGGAAACGATCCTTCCTTCCCCTGACGCTCAGAGCTTGAGGGGCTTGGCTCCAGACGTGCGAGTCGCTCTGACGACCCGACCTTTCCCTTGGAAAGGCACTGAAGCTGTTCCCCACCCAGGGGGGCTATTCTGTTCGTGGGTGTCTTATGTTTTGGGCTTTGTCCAGTTCCTCGTGCCTCTATATATATATATATATCTCTCTCTCTCTCTATCTCTTTCTCTCTGTCGCTCTCTCTCTCTTTCTCTGTTTCTCTTTCTCTTTCTCTCTCACTGTCATGCTGCTACGTTTTCCCCCTGGATCTTGGTTCTATCGATGCTGCATCGCTCCCGATTCTTGTTTTGCGATCGGGTCCGCGCATCGCTTGCAGCGTGTGCCCGTCGCTATACTCACTCAGCATCCGACGCCCTTGGCGCACGNGGGGGGAGGGGGTGGGGGGGAGGGCTTGATAGCGTCCGGCCGTCGCATATCCTTTCGAGCGGGCAGTTGCGAGCCGGCGGCATGGCAATGATGACGGTCGTCATGATGATGAAGATGCTTAAGATGATAAAAATGTTGATGACGGTAACGATGGTAATTTTGATCATGACCAATATCATGATGACTCACTTGATGAAAAATGATGATAAAAATCATAATGACTGTGAAAATGATGTTGTTAAAGACAATGATGAGCATGATTAAGATTCTAATGATGCTGATGTTGCTGATAAAGACGATGATGATGCTGATGATATTGATAGTCGTAAAAATGCAATTAGTTTCCGTGATGTCGTACAAACCTGTTTTTTGCAGAAATCATGCTGAAACCCCAGCCTCGCGCACATTCTAAGTACGAACGCAGCATGGCGCATCGCTCCCGATTCTTGTTTTGCGATCGGGTCCGCGCATCGCTTGCAGCGTGTGCCCGTCGCTATACTCACTCAGCATCCGACGCCCTTGGCGCACGACTTGCACTGGGTGCGGATGNCGATTCTTGTTTTGCGATCGGGTCCGCGCATCGCTTGCAGCGTGTGCCCGTCGCTATACTCACTCAGCATCCGACGCCCTTGGCGCACGACTTGCACTGGGTGCGGATGTAACTCACGCACCATGTATCTGAGCAGCGGACAGGTCCTCGTCGCTGAGGTCGGTGTAGAACCCCGATGACCTCGACGGGCGAGTGGTGGTGCAGTGCGGGGCACGACCCAGCCGGTGTTTTAAGAGGCCGACAGGCTGCTGACGTCTTCGTCCGACGTAATCTCCGCGAGTTCCTCCGGATCGAGCCTGAGCACGCGAGTGGCTTTCAGTTCGAGTTTTCAGGGGCCAGTTTTGAAGCTGCTGAAGTGGACGAGCTGCAGCCATTCATTGATGACAAAGACCGGCTTTCGGAACTCGCGGATGGTCTTCGAGCCTGGGTTCTGGGATGTGTTTGTTCTGCGGGATTGCATGTTTCTAGCCAGCTGAGTGCAGTCAGGTCTCTTGCCACCGACGCTGGCTCCNGTCTTCGAGCCTGGGTTCTGGGATGTGTTTGTTCTGCGGGATTGCATGTTTCTAGCCAGCTGAGTGCAGTCAGGTCTCTTGCCACCGACGCTGGCTCCTTGCCGATCAGCCCAAAAAAACCATTCAGGCTGAAATGGTTGTGCCGCATCAGCAGCGCCTCGCACAGAGCAGAGAGAGCATGGCATTCCTCGGCAGTCGAAGCATGCGTGCATTCGGTGCCTTCAGCTTCAGGATCGTGTAGCCAGGCGGAACCTGTGGCACATGCGTTGATGCGTCGTGTGGTGTAGACTGACTGTTCAAGCCGCCGGCCTTGTAGCAGTGGACACGACGTCCA